>MU762003.1:187564-203793 GCA_026770625.1 Nicotiana glauca | reverse complement strand
TTGAAGCTCTCCTTTTATAGCCAAAGCTTCACTCTCTAAAGCCTACAATATTTGACAATTTACACACATTTTTCAAAATTCAACAAAGTTGGCTACCAATCCAAAGAAATTCAACAAGGTTGGCTACCAACCAAAATTAATTCAACAAAGTTGGCTACCTAACCAAAACAAGTCAACAAGGTTGGCTACCAAACCAAAGAAACTTTTATTAGGCACATGCCTAATACTTCTTCAAATGAGATGGACATCATCAAATCTTTTAGCTTAGTTTAGTTTAGTTTAGTTTATATTAAAATTGTTAATTTTGTATTATGTTCAAACTTAGAGTCATAGTTCGAGTTTTAAGCAGGTTAAGTGTTTTTGGGTTAAATTTGCTATATTTTCTGAAATAAAATTTGTTAATTTATATAAATAATTTAAAAAAAAATTAATGGAGGAAATTTCTTTGTTATTTTTATAAAAAATTGCCCTAACTTTTTAAAAAAAACAAATGACTTCATTTTGAAGTGATCTGATGAACAAAAAGAGCAGCGCATAAATTTCGTTTAACACTACACTTATTGTCATTTCCAAAAATAAAAAAATATAAAAAACCACGCACACATAAAGTAGTAGGTAGGGTTGTGCATAATTTAGTAAATACCGAATTACTGTAACGAAACCGAAAATTATGATATTTGATATTTTGGTATTTGGTATGGTATTTGGTTTTAAGTTTTAAAGAAATATTGGTATTAGGTATGATATTTGGTATTTTAAAATAAAATACCGAAATACGGATACCGTACCGAAATATATATATATATATATATATACACCATACACATATTATTAATTATAACATAAATATAAGAATCTAAAATTTTACTTTCCTTTATTCTCTAAGTTCATCAATTAAATCTCAGCAAGTAACAAGACATTTTCAATGATCAAATTTATTCTTTTATGTACAGTTTTCTCTCTCTTGGTTGATATTTGCTAGTTTTGGACAAAACTTTTGTCAACAAATATTTTTAATTTTGTACTTTTGAGTACTTTAATTTAGGATATTACAGTGTTATATGCACTAGTTAGTATTCAAATCGAATAAAGCGAAATTACCAAACCAAATTATAAACTGAAACCAAAAGAAATAAAACCGAACCATACCGAATTTAATTAGGTACGGTTGGTATTGCATTTTAAGAAATCGAATACCGAAAATACCGACGAACTATCTCTAATAGGAGGTATGGTCGAGCTTTCTTCTGAAAGGGATATATAGATAATTTAACTTCTCTCTGCATGTGTATCACGTGAATATTTACTCATCAATAAGACGCTAACTACTACCATCATTCAAATCCTACCTACCATATAGTAACTCTAATAATTTATCTGTATATATAAATGGCTCCTATCTCTTCACTGTATGACACAAACCATTCACTGAAAAATGGCAACCATGGAAATGCTCCTTACTTTACTAGTGGCTGCAATTTTATTTTGCAGCCACCAACAAGTGGCCGAGGCTAGAGAAGTGGCCTTGGCCAATGACGGGAACGATTTACAAATTTTCCCATTTGATATTCCATGTTATCTGCCGTGGCCGTTTCCATTTCCACGGCCATGGCCATGCCCTCCTCCACCACCACCACCACGACCATGCCCACCACCACCTCCACCACCATGTCCTCCACCACCAAGCCCGCCCCCTCCCACCCCGAGTTCAAGCTGCTCAGCTAGTGACGAAGCAAAGATTTTCAAGTGCATGTTCAACGAAACTAAAATTGATCCATGCTGCCCAACATTCAAGAGCATACTTGGTGCAAGTTGCCCTTGCTATAAATATGCAGAGAATTTGGATAATCAAGTGTTAATTACTATTGAAGCTTATTGTGATGTTGATAGCCCTTGCAAGGGTTTACAAGTAAGTTTATCTGTGGATTAAGATCTTGACACACTCATTAACAAGGTTATTTAACAGTATTAATATTAAAATATATTTGACTAAATTACCCTTACATTTTCCTTAATTAATGGTTGTATGTATCATTTCTTTTTCAAATTATTTTTCTATATACATATTGATGCATTATGTTAATTAATTTCAGGTGATTAAGCTGTCCAAGGAGGAGGGAGAGGAGTAAAAATAAAGAGACTTGATGTTTAAATCCAGATGTTGTATTAGATGATTTGATGTTACTCTTTCTGTTGAGAAGTCTTTAGGTTATGGTTTAGTCTACCATTTTGCAAGACTTCTGTAATTTCTGGGGGTCCACCTGTACTGTTTATGTTTCAGCAATAATTGGCATATGTCAAATTCTTAGTACTAAAATATTACGGGAGAAATTCAAAAATAGCCAAAATTTACAATTGGTCATTCAAAAATAATCGCAGTAAATTTAGCCACATTTCATGTAAAGATATATTTGAACGAAAACAATATTCAAAATCAGGAAAATATTCCAGTATAATTATACTGGAGTTCCAGCATAAGTATACTGGACTTCCGGCATAAGTATACTGGACTTCCGGCATAATATACTGGAGTTTCAGTATAATACTCCGGTCTAGCATAATATGCTGGAAGTTCATACACTGACAGACAGATTCAGAACTCAAATTATATGGATTCAGCCTTTAAAGTTCTTGTATTGAACTTAATATATACTGAAAGTTATAGGTTTATATTCACAATTTCAGTGACTTTTTACATATAAATTTGTATTTTGTGTAAAAAGTTATGGGTTCAATTGAACCCGTTACTTTATGATTGCATCCGTCTGTATACACAGATGCTCCGATCTCCAGTATATTATGCTGGAATTTTTCGCGTGTTAGAGTTTCAGCATAATATGCTGCAAGTTCATATACAGGTGTACCGATCTCCAGTATATTATGTTGGAACTTTTCATGTTGCAGCAAAATAGTGGTTATTTTTCAATGACTTTGCAAACCTAGTTATTTTTGAATGACAAATCCCATGCTATTTTTACAAATATTATAGTACTCTTTGTAGCCCAATGTCCAATTTTCTGTATTTATTTATTTTTCTTTTTTCTTTCTTATTTTAAGATAAAATGACATTATTTAGAATAAGAATGATTAGGGGCAGAGCTACAGTGTCAGATGCAGGTTTGACCAAAATCGGTAGCTTTTGTTCATAGTTTGATTTTTTTTTTTTAAATATAATTGTTGAATATGTACTAAATATATAATTTAGAACTCCAGTAACTAAATAGGACTGCAATATCAAACCCATAAGTTTCAAATCCTTGTTAGGCTAAAAAGATAGGTCTCTACGGCGTGGAATGGAAGAATTATTATGAATCCTGTAATGGCTAATATTATATAATCTCCTTTTACTTTTTAAATAATAAATTAGTCTTTGATACCAAATCATATTTAGTTCCATCCTAACTTATTTTTGTCTGAATCTTCGTAGAAGAAAAAAAAGAAAAGAATCGTGACGAGATAATTGTGATCCTTCCAACCTTAGCCACTGGAACTTAGAGAATACAGAAATTTTCTATTAAAAACAAATACTTTTCTCTTAATAAAACTCACTCGACGTGAATTCGAATTATCAATGATTTTCAAATATAAGTAATATTCATAAAAGAAAAACAAGGATAATGCTCGACAACCACGTCATCAAGACATTGATTGCAGTGACTGGAATAAAAAAGATTATCATGAGTTAACTAGTTGAAGTAAATTTATATAGTTGTACAATTGTTCATACTAAAAGTTAGATATGAGTGATTCAAAAACTTGAAGTTATTGTTGAGTGATTTTAGATTTTTATATAGGAAATTTTTTCGTTATATTGGCATAATAACTTGACCTCTTGTTTTATATATTTGTACTATAAATTATGTTTTGAATATGCCTATAGGTTGGTACTGTTCATGACTTGTTGATATGATTTGAGTTGATCCCTGAGGGGTTCGAGCATGTTTCATATAAATTTTGAATTAAAAAACTGGCCCAACATCCCATGTGATCGCTATTATTAAGTAGGTCTCAAGTTCCCGCGCAACTGATGTCAGTTTACCCTTCATTAGGGGTGATAAATTGGTGAGTCAGGTTGAATATGGGCGGATTAAGTATAGGTAAAAATCGATAAATTATCCGATCCGATCCGATCCTTATTTAATACGAATTAAAAATGGGATAACCGGTGGATAATTTGAATATTCATATTATCCATGACTTCTTGAATATAAATACTTTTGAGAAAATTTCTAGTCTCGCAAACTTGAGGAATCCCAATTTGAGGTTTTACAAATGTAAGCGTTAAAGCCATTAATTATCCATGGGTTATCCATTTTTTAATTGGATAATATAATTTTTATTCATATTTGAGCCATTTTTAAAAAGTTTATTTTCCAAACTATTTTTTAATGGAATAATATGGGTGAATAACTGTTTTCTTTTAACCATTTTGCCACCACTACCCTCCCACTATAACAAAAGAAGGAACCGCAATCCTACTCTTGATCAAGAAGGTCAATTCCGCGAGTACGGAGTTGTGGCTCGTGACAGAGGCGAACATACCTTGTACAATAAGGGGTCACCGGTATCCATAGAGTTCGATAAAAAATTTATATATATACATGTATATGTTGTTAAAAAATAATAATGTATTAATAGTAATACCTTATATACAAAATAAATTTTGATTGAATGTAAATGTACACCCGCTACTTTTAAATCATGAGTCCGCCTCTTGCTCGCGATTGAAGGAGTTCGACAAAGCCTAAGTTTGCGATTACAGAGTTGTGGCTCGCGATCATGGAGGTCAATTGTTTATGCATATATAGTATAAATATATATATATATACCAGTACGTTAGACAAAGTATGGATGCATTGGTTTGCATAGCATGCTAACATGATCAGATTGGCTATGGATGGCTAGTGTTTTTTTTTTTTTTTGCTGTGAACAAGCTTTTTATTTATTAAAAATATTACAACATAGAAGGGATGGAACGTATAGTTCCAATGCCCATGGAGTCCAAAAGTAAGTAGCGTAATACAAAAGGTGGGGGTATTAAAAAGGAGTACATCAGTATGCATATGTAGGCATAATTGCTTCCCAAAATGTGCTAGAGCATCTGCAACAGTATTACCCTCCCTGTAGATATGGTTGATCTGGAGCACAGATAAATCATGCATCATCAATCAGCAATCAGAAAAGAGATGTGAGTACTTTGGGGTACCAATTGGTAGTAGAGTGATAAGAACCTGGGAGTCGGATTCCACTGTGAGTGGTAGAAGTCGATGAGCAATAGCAAGTTGGAGGCCTTGAAGGAGAGCGAGGAGTTCTGCTTGAATTACTGTGGTGTGGTACAGTGGTTTAGAGTAGCCAAGCATCGATTGACCTTCATGGTTGCGGATAACCCCTCCAATCCCTCCATGGTGTGTTTGTGGATCATAGGATCCATCTATGTTGAGTTTGTAATTTGGTGAGGGAGGCAGCATCCATTTTACCCGGGTGGTGAGGTGAGGTGATGAATGGCTAATATGTGGTGATAGGTAGGTATATTCAGCGGTTTGGATGGTGATGAGTGTAGGATTGAGGAGACATGTGTCATGGTGGAATAGGTTGTGATTACGGTTCAACCAAAGGTTCCATAATATGAATGGGGCAAGTGTGCATAGAGGTAAAGTAGGTAGATGGTGGTGTGATGCGAGATTAATAGAAGTGTTAGAAGTGCACATATTTTTTAGCCATCGGATATGGTTATGTGTTGGGATGGTTATGCTATAATGTTGCCAAATATGTAGGGCAGGGGGCATGCAGTGAAGATGTGTAGTAGGTCTTCGGTGTCATGGGAGCAAAAGGAACAGTGAGTGTTTTGTGTAATGTTGCGATAAGCTAGAAAAATTTTTGTGGGTAATGCTTGATGGAGTAGGAACCAAAGGAAATGTTTGATTTTATTTAGTGTAGGGACGTTCCAGATCCAAGAATGGGGAAAAGGTTTGGGAAAGTGAGGCTGGTTGTAGGTGAGGAGTTTGTACGCTGAGGAGGTGGTGAAATGTCCATGAGAGGTGGGGTGTCAGTGTGGTGTATCTTCAGTTGTGGTGCGTAGGTTAGGGATAGTGTTGGTGATGAGTAATTGAATGTGGTGGGGGAGGTGAAAAGAAAGTGAATTAAGATGAAAATATGGTGGTGAGAATATATGACTAAGGGGGAGTGAAGCCTCCTGTTCAAGGAGGGGGCCTTGGATAAGTTGTCTTAATATGAAGTGTGGGATGATCCATTGATCATGCCAAAGGTTTATTTTGGTTCCATCCTTTATTGTCCAAGTGGTACCACGCCGGTAGAGAGGAAGAGCTTTGGTGAGACTTTTCCAAGTAGGGGAGTCGTGTGGTTTGGTAATATAGTTTTTAGTGTGGGGGGTGTGTTACGAGGTGTACAGTATTTTGCTTGTAGTATTTTAGTCCAAAGTTGTTGAGAATTAGTGGCAAATCTCCAAGCAAGGCTCGTTAATAAGGCCAAATTTTTAGGGTAAGCTTGTTGTAATCCTAATCCACCATATTGTTTGGGAGCGGTGACTGTGTTCCAATTGAGTAAATGAAGTTTGTGGTGGTTGGTGGTGGAGCCTCATAGGAAATTACGTTGAAGTTTATCTATGTTGGTTTGTATTTTGTATGGTAGAAGATGGTTTTGCATAGCATAAGTTGGGATGGCATTGAGAACTGATCGTATAAGTGTAGTACGGCCTGCTTGATTGAGAAATTTTGTTTTTCAACCTTGCATTCGATAATGCATCCGATCTAGGATGTATTGGTAGTCGGAAGATTTGGGATGCATGTTTGGCATAGGGAAACCAAGATATTTTCCAAAATTGGAGGTCGTACGAATATTTAGAATGTTAGTGAGAGAGGATATGGTATATGGATGCGTGTTGCGGGAGAATAGTATTTTAGATTTTGTGAAATTAATGTGTTGGCCGGATTGATTGCCAATGTGGTTAAAAATGTTGAGTATGGTATGAGTGTTTAGTGTGTCTGCCTTGGCGAAAAGGACGATGTCATCTGCGAAAAATAGATGAGAGATGTGAGGTCCCTGTCGTGTCAATTTTAAAGGAGTCCATTGTTTCTGAAGTATAGCTTCCTCTATAAGTTGTGATAGAGTTTCCATACATATAATAAATAAGTAGGGGGAGAGAGGATCTCCTTGTCTAATACCCCGTGAAGGTTGGAAAAAAGACGTAGGCTTGCCATTAATAAGGATTGCAATAGAGGAGGTGGTGATAAAGACATGATGAGTTGGACAAAGTGCGGTGAAAAATTAAGACGACGTAGGGAATATCGAATGAATGACCATTCTAAGCGATCAAAAGCTCGCTCTAAGTCAATTTTGATCATCATCTTAGCAAATTTGCCTTTGGTTCTTCGAAAAGAATGTAAGGCCTCTTGGACAATGATAGCATTATCCACTGCTCGACGACTAGGAACAAAACTATATTGGGTGGGATTTATTAGAGATGGAATAAAAGGACGCATCCTAGTGACTATGATCTTTGTAATTACTTTATAGATGGTGTTACATAATCCTATAGGGCGGTAGTGGTGGATATGAGCAGGGTTTTTTATTTTTAGTATAAGAGTAAGATAAGTGTGATTAAGGATAGGAGGGATGGAAGCACTGTGAAATGCTTGGGAGCATGTGTGGATAACGGCTTGTTTGGTGGATTGCCAGTATTTTTGAAAGAATGTAAGGTGAAGACCATCTGGTCCAGGTGACTTAAAAGGTTTGAAGGATTTGATAGCAGCTGTAATCTCCATTTCAGTCAGGGGTTTGGTGAGTGAAGATTGTTGTGTTGGAGAGAGAGAATTATGTGATAATATGGGCGGCAAGTCAGTACATAGGGTTAGTTGGGTAGTGTAAATAGATTGGAAGTGGTTTTGAATAATTGTATGTATGGAATCAGTGTCAAAAGTCCAATTTCCTACATTATCATGTAAACCTAAGATACGATTTCGTCTACGTCTTTGTGTGGTAGATATGTGAAAAAATCTAGTATTGGCGTCTCCGTCGTTTAACCATTGTATGCGCGACTTAAGTTTCCAAAAGTCCTCCTCATATTTAAGAATTGTATTAAGGTCAGTAAAGAGTTGGTTTTCAAGATTATAATGAAAACTATTTTTAATAGTAGGGTCCAAGTTTTGGATACCTTGTAGTCTAGCTAAAATAATACGTTTTTTGTGAAAAATATTACCAAAGGAATGCTTATTCCAGTACTTAGTATGAGTGACAAAAGTTTCTAGTGCTTGATCATAATGGGGGTTAGTAGCCCAATGTGTTTGAACGATGTTGGAAAAATCAGGATGATTGAACCACATCGTTTCAAGGCGAAAGTTGAAAGAAGGCCTGGAGGTAGCTTTAGTTAGATTTAAAATTAGGGGGTAATGATCGGAGTGTATTCGAGGTAGATGTGTTACACTGGAATCGGAGAATAGAGTAAGCCATTGTTCATTAGAAAAAAATTTATCTAGCCGTTCTAGGATAAGGTGATTTGGTCGATGACGTAAGTTTGACCAAGTATAACGTGAACCCGTAAATCCAAGGTCAATCATTTGTATTGCATTAAGGCAGTTATTAAAAGCATTAATACGGTTCGTATTAATTGGGTTACCGCCAAATTTTTTCGTACTGGTGGTGACTTCATTCAAGTCTCCACATAAAACCCAAGGTTGGTTATGAGTAGAGGCAAATATTTGTAGATTTTGTCATAGTGTTTGTCTATTCTGATAAGAAGTGCTAGCATATATAACTGAGAGTATCCAAGGTGTGGGGGAGTTGATTACCTGGACAGTAGCATGGATCTCTTGCACAGTGATGACTAGTGGATCAACAGTAAGAGCATCTGAACGCCAAAGCACACAAATACCTCCCGAATATCCTTGTGCAGCGACCTGTACGAGGTCAGTAAAATTGAAGTGTTGAAGTAGTGAGGTATGATCTTCCATTCTCGTTTCAGTGAGACATAGAATAGTGGGGTTATTCCAGTCAAGCAAAAAGCATAAGTTGCGATGAAAGTCGGGGCCATGGGCTCCTCTACAGTTCCAAAGCATGATCTTCATAAAATTATGAAGTGGTATTATGGGACTCCCTCCGGAGATTAATGACATGCCCAGTTGCATGTTGAGTTGATTGTTCTGGGGTATGTCTGGTAGTTGTGGTGGAGCTTGCAGTGTGGGGATCATAAATATGACATAACGTTGGTCCACAGAGGAGGGGTCTAGGCGAATATTCAAGGAGGTTGTCTCCAAATTTGTTGGAGCTTGAATGAGATATCTTCTGTCGACATTGGCGTGCATGGAAATAGTCAGTGGGTCTATCAATTGTAGAGTCTCCATGAATGTCTCGCCCATATTTTGTATTGGGCCTGGCATCAGGTGGGCAGGTTCCTCTAAAGGTGATGAGAGTGGTGGTGGAGTTAGTGGAGGTGATGGTGAGGGGTGTTGTTGGTGGTTGGGGTGCAATATTGGTGGGAATGGGTCGGGGATTTGGTATGGTGGTTGTAGGGGAGGCTGATGATGATTGTGTGGATTGTTGAAGTTGGGCCAATAGGTGAGGGGTTGGAGTGTAGGCCATACAGTGTGAGTTGGAGGTAACAATTGCACCCAATTGAGGAATTGATTCAGTAGGGTTTGGATTTCTGTTGTGGTGACTTATTGAAGGTGTAGTATTTGCATGAGATGGTCGTGGTGGATGGGGTCCGGCTGTCCATCTTGGATGAAAGTCATCATTAGGTCATTGTGGTTGAGAAGTGTGTCGAGGTGCTGGTTGAGGAGGGGGAGGTTCAAAGGTATGGGTGGCAGTGGGATTTCGATCGTGGGTATAGGTGGTGGGAGTTGGTGGATGAGCATCGGAGGGGGGAGTAGGTGATGTTGATTCATTGGAGGTGGTAAGTGTGAGGGGTTGGGAATCAGGTGAAGTATTGGTGGTGCTGAAATGGGGCAGTAATTATTTTGGGTGTAGTTGAATTGCCGGGGAGGACGCCTGGGGCGTTGATGAGTGTTGTTGAAGCGATGCATGTTGCGTTTCTTATTTTTGCAGGGAGGATGGAGTTTGAGATAGTGATGGGAGGGGGTGTATTTGTATGGAGTGTTGTTCAGTATTGGATGATGATGAAGGTTGAAGGTTACCTTGAAGGTCATCATTATGTTTTAATATAGTTTCAACCTTTGTAGATTTCTCCGGTAATAGTATTGTAGCGTGTTTCAGTGCCATAGAAGGATGAAGGGGAGATGTGTTTACTGCATGGCAATGTGGGATGAGTGGTGTATGTGTAGGGTTTGTATTGGTAGTGAGGGTGGAATCTGGGCACATGTGGCTTAATGAGGCGGGTGTGGTGTTTTTTGCGTGTATATTTTGGAGAGGCTTATTTTTTATACGATTAAAAGTGTTGAAAAAATCAGTGGTATCTATTGGTGTACTATGTTGTGTATGAGAAGTGATTGGTGTAGTAGAGTGAGGGTGTTCTTTAGGGTTTGATTGAGTGAGGTAGCCGTGAAGTGTTGCATGGTCTGTCTGAAGGGTAGGGTTGCTGAGTAAGGTCTGTGATGGAGTGGAGTGAGTAGTATTGGATAGTGTGGGCGGTTGGGCTAATTGATAGGTAGAATGAGTGTTGTGCATAGGAAGATCGTCATTGAAAATTGGTGTTGGGGCGTCTGAGGTAACATGTGGGGTAGGGTTCTGATTTGAAAGGTTAGCTGATGTAATGGTGGGGTGACTGTCGAAGGAGAAACGGTTGTGGGTTGGCAAAAGAGGTGTATTTTGTTGAGGTGTATTTTGTTGGGCCTTGTTGGAAAGAATTGTAGGATTTTTTAGGTCTGTATTGGGCTGGTGGTTATGGCCCACATGTGGGTTTGGGTTGATGATTCATTTGGAGTTTTTGGGGTAGGTAACGGTTTTCCAGGGGCTGTCGTGTATTGTAGGGTTAGGAATAGTTGTGGTTTGGTTGGAGGAAGGGTTGGGTGTAGATCGAGGACAAAGTGTGGCAATGTGTCCCAGGCAACCACAAGTAAGACACAGTGGTGTTTGGTGTTCATAGAAGATTTTTGAAGGTGAGTGCCAAGCATAATTTCAGTGGGTAAAGGTTTGCCAATTGGTGCTAGTATACATAATCTAGCATAACGTCCTCTAGTAGTAGTAGTAGTAGTACAGTTATCAATTTTAAGGAGGGTGCCTATGTGATTTCCAACTTTAGAAAGGATTTGGAGGTCATATAACTCAGTTGGTAATTCTTGTAATCGAATCCATATTGTCGTATAATTTTGGTGCGAATTTGCCGGGTTAAATTTTGGTTGCCACTGTTGGATTGAGAGGTACTGAGAACCTAGAAACTAGGGTCCATGATACAGCACTTTTTGATAGTTGGTAGCAGATAGGAGTTTGACTAGGTAATATTCGTATCCCAGATCTATGAGATTAATAGGTTCATTTAATTTCCAAAGGGTTGTTACTTTGTTTTTGAGTTGGTTATAAGATATTTTTGGCCCTAAGAGTTTGATAATAATAGATTGAGTCCATGGTTTATATAATCTCGTTTTTTCTATTGCAGTTATTGGAATGAAATTGGGGTGGTTGGATGGATTTTCAAGTTCATCAGTTAGTGATAAATTATGTAAAGAGTCGGTGGGGGCTTCCATAAATGAAGAAGTAGGTGATGTTTTGAGAACATCTTTGTAACTTACTTGTGTTTGAAATTTTTCTTGTGTGTCTTCTTTTGGTTTGTTGGTGCTGCGGCGGAGCAGATCTTCTTGTTCAGATTGATTGGTGGAGGATTGTGGATTCATTACTGCTTGTAGGTGAGGTAGGAATTTAGAGAGAAGTTAGAGAGAAGTCAGAGCGAAGCTAAGCTAGGCACTGTTTCACTTTGGCTTGCAAATTGACAAATGATTCCAAGTTTATTCGTTAGCACCTCCTACAATTTAATGTTGTTTTTTTTTTCAGTTGTCAAAGATATGAACAATAAAATTTCATCATTAAATTCCGTTATGAAGACTATGTTTTATTAGAGCATTATGTGCATACTAGGTAAATTAATCACAGTATAATAACCTGCAAACACACAAAAAATGTAAATCATACAAGGCAATCCCCGTGCGACAAACTCGACCCAGAAAGCATTAAGGGGGGATCGACCCTACGTCATTTGCATGGATGACCGCCCTCCAAATCAATTGGGCATCCCTGAAGGGTTGTGCCACGACCCAATATTTCACAATAGGTCGTGATGGCGTAAACTATCAATTCAATTACTCATTTTATTGTTTTCAAAATTATAAGTCTTATTAAGTAAAGGATCCATAGCGTTTAAAAAAAATCATGAATACTTAAAATATTAGTAAGATATAAAAATAAAAGATGACAATACCAAGTCGAATCATAACAACTACTAGAGTATCTCAAAACTCGGTGTTACAAATGTATGAGCATTTACTAAGGAGTACAATAATAATCAACATATGTCTGGAATGTGAATAAGACATGGCAAAAGTAAATATTACGATGGGGAATCTGTGGGCTGCGATACGCAACCTGAAATGCAGCTCACCATAAAGTCTCATCAACAACTGCGCCTATGCGTCAACATGACCACCAAATGACCTATCAGGTCCTGCACATTTGGTGCAGAAGTGCAGCATGAGTACATAAATCAATGCGTACCCAGTAAGTTTCAAGCCTAATACCGAAGAAATAGTAATGAGAGGCCGACATCAACACCTATTAGTGGTCCAATAAGTAAGTATAATAAATC
Source organism: Nicotiana glauca (assembly GCA_026770625.1). Taxonomy (NCBI): domain Eukaryota; kingdom Viridiplantae; phylum Streptophyta; class Magnoliopsida; order Solanales; family Solanaceae; genus Nicotiana; species Nicotiana glauca. The sequence goes on along the minus strand of MU762003.1, from coordinate 191,027 downwards.
ATAAATAAATATGAAGCACAACAGTAATAATGAGGTAAAACGGTAACTAACGTAATCTTCCAACGATTCAATTGGCAATATAAATATCCCGAAGGTCATATGTTATCTCATCATATCAAAAATATCAAATGAAGTGTCAAATAGATAAGGAATACCTAATAAATGTCATGTCTCAATAAAAGAGCATCTCACAATTATTCGGACTATTAGCAGTAACACGTACAATTATGTCGAGGTCGTACGGTCCGATCTAGAGTGATGAGTACACTGCCGATGGTCGATCGGTGTGAACCAGAGATGCATCTCAATATACTGACGAGGCGTCCGGCCCGCTTCACAATAAAGGAAGGAACTTATCGAATTACGAGTCATGTGCTCACAGTACAAGTACATGAGCATAAAGTGGATATAACCCTTACCATTTCTCAAATAATTTGCCGACAACTCAAGATGAATATATATATATATATATATATATGATATATATATATATATGTATGTATGTATTTCTAAATCAGTTTAAATTATAATTTTAATTAATTAAGCTAGTAAATGGAGTTCAAATAGTTTAAATATTACATGATAGAATCTTGAGTCTACCCGAACATAAACATGCTTTAGCTACGTATAAAATCTCGTTACCTCGCGTATATGTAATACCCACAACTAGTAGCACATAATAATTATATCACCTGGGAGGAATTTCCCCCTCACAAAATTAGACATGAGACTTACCATGCTCCGAAGTTCCATAACTGGCTGCAAATGCCTCTATACTCTTCAATTCAAAGCCAAACGATCCGAAACTAGTCAAATAATGTGCAAATCAATCAATATACTCCAATGCGTATAATTTAATAATTTATAATAATTTCAACTCCGCTCGAAAAATCAAAAAAGTAAATACTCGGGCCCACGTGTCTGAATTTTGAAAATTCTTGAAGATAATCTCTACCAATAACACCCTGAACTCAAATATATAATTTACTTCAAATTTCAAGTCCAATTTCGTGGTCAAAATTCAAGAATATCAACTTTTGAGGTTTTCTCTTAAAATCAAAATTTTTTATGTAAAAATCCCACGTATGTTCATGAAATATAATCAAAAATGGCTTAGAGACACTTACCCCCCAAGAGGTGGATGAACTAGCCCTCCAAAAATCGCCCCAAAGTCGGCTCCAAGAGAGAAAAATGAGATGAAATAAGCAAATCTCATCTTGGCTAAAATACAATCTGCCCAGACGACTTTCCACACATGTGGAACTTTATTGCATTTCTGCGGCTCAGCTTTTGCGAAGGTCACTAAGAATCCGACCAGCCGCTTCTGCTGCCAAAAATCCCGCTTCTGTGGGTCCGCTTCTACGGTCCAAGGTCTGCATTTGCGACAATAGCCTCCCTATCAAAGTCCGCTTCTGCGATCGCCTACCCGCATATGCGGCCTCGCAAGTACAGAATATTGCTTGCACCGCGCCCCTAGGTCTCCTCCACGAATTTCACACCTACGACGACCCCTTCGCACCTGCGTGACCGAACCTGCGGCCGCTACTTTCACAGGTGCGATGACACAAGTTTTCAACATCAACAACATTCCCTCAAGTCAAAATTTCAACCCGTCTTGAACTCGAATCACCCTCGAGGTCCCCAGGGCCCCATCCAAAAATACGATACGGACTTAGTCGAAACCTCGAATCACATCAAACAATATCAAAATTATGAATCGACGATCGAAACCTTTCATTAAGCTTTTAAGCTTCGCCAAACGCATTCAATTCATACTTAAACTTTCCAGAATGATGCCAAAATTTAAGCACAAATCAAAAATTACAAACGCATAACCACATGCCAAATCAATAAATCATGGAGTTTATCCACCTGACAAGAACCACTAGCTCATTCAAAACATAATAACGATAATTTCTCTTTAATATACCCTACCTAAATCTGATCACACTGATCTCAGGTCCAATAATCTCATCTCACCCAATACAAGATTCTTGGGCAATAAGCCACCCCAAACACCGTAAAAAATCTCATACAACGCCAACAAGTTATAACTCAGATATGACCCAAAGGGAAGAACGAACTCTAGCAAAGAACCATCCAGCCCGCATAACGAATAAAATAGCCAAACTGATGTTATGGCTCTAACTCAGGGATGAGAGACAAGGCACAAAAAATAAGTATAAGGAACCGTACTTAACCGTTCACTGTTGCGGCATGCAACCCGATCCAAATATGGCAATATTGCAACGTGCAACCCGATCCAAACATGATATTGTTACGACGCGCAACCCGATAGAATTATTCATTTTATTATTTTTTTAAATTATAAGTCTTATTAAGTAAAGGATTCAATGCGTTTAAAAAAATCATGAATACTTAAAATATTAGAAAGATATAAAAATAAAAGATGACAATACCAAGCTAAACTATAATAGCCACAAGAATATCCCAAAACCCGATGTCACAAGTGCATGAGAATTTACTAAGGAGTACAATGATGTAAGATCAAGAAATTCAAGAAGCGAAGAATCCAATGAAGATTACAACTTCGTTTCCTTAAAGATTACGATTTGTTATTTCTTATTTCCTAATAATTTAATTCTTATTTTAGTAGGATTATATTTGTAGTTCTAGTCAAACTAGGATTGTTAGTTAGTATCCCATTCTTACTAGATTTTTTTTTCAATTTTAGTTAGGATAGGTTTCTTAGCCATATTCTTATTCTAGTTTATTCCAAAGGGTCATCACCTGTTTCCTCACTCGTTCCGTGCTTTCGAGGCCTTAAAAACCTCATTTTTACTTGCCTCGAGTTGTGTGCACAGTTCGGGCGCATAGCCAAAAAACTTTTATGTTGAAATATGTGAATTCTGTGAAAAAATTGAAGAATTTTGATATTAATATGATTATAGTTGACTTTGGTCAACATTTTTGGTAAACGCACCCGGACCCAAGATTGGACGGTCCCGGAAGGTCCGTAGAAAAATATGGGACTCGGGCATGTGCCCGGAGTCGAATTCGGAGGTCTAGAGCCCGAGGTATGAATTTTTCCGTCAAATTGTTTTTCTAAAATTGTTAAGGAAAATAGAAATGAAAATTGATTAAAATACTATGGTATCGGGCTTGTATTTTGGTTCCGATGCCCAATACAAGTCTTATATATTGTTTAAGCGCTTTTTGTGAAGTTTGGTCAAAATCGGACATCGTTTGATGTGTTTCGGACCTTAAGTTCCAAGTTTGAAAGTTTATGAAGTTTAGAAGAAAAATCATGAGTTTTGAGGCTTGATTCTATGTAAATGATGTTATTTTGGCAATTTGATCACGTGAGCAAGTCCGTAGGGTATTTTTGAGGTTGTGTGCATGTTTGGTTTGGAGCCCCGAGGGCTCGGGTGAGTTTTGGATAGGCATCAGATTGCATTTCTCATATTTGAAAAAGCTGGTATTCCTCAGTTCTGGTATCTTC
>MU762003.1:161833-183157 GCA_026770625.1 Nicotiana glauca | reverse complement strand
GGTCAACATTTTTGGTAAACGCACCCGGACCCAAGATTGGACGGTCCCGGAAGGTCCGTAGAAAAATATGGGACTCGGGCATGTGCCCGGAGTCGAATTCGGAGGTCTAGAGCCCGAGGTATGAATTTTTCCGTCAAATTGTTTTTCTAAAATTGTTAAGGAAAATAGAAATGAAAATTGATTAAAATACTATGGTATCGGGCTTGTATTTTGGTTCCGATGCCCAATACAAGTCTTATATATTGTTTAAGCGCTTTTTGTGAAGTTTGGTCAAAATCGGACATCGTTTGATGTGTTTCGGACCTTAAGTTCCAAGTTTGAAAGTTTATGAAGTTTAGAAGAAAAATCATGAGTTTTGAGGCTTGATTCTATGTAAATGATGTTATTTTGGCAATTTGATCACGTGAGCAAGTCCGTAGGGTATTTTTGAGGTTGTGTGCATGTTTGGTTTGGAGCCCCGAGGGCTCGGGTGAGTTTTGGATAGGCATCAGATTGCATTTCTCATATTTGAAAAAGCTGGTATTCCTCAGTTCTGGTATCTTCACATTTGCGAAGAATTTCTCGCAAACGCGAGCTTCACAAATGCGAATGAACCATCGCAAATGCGAAGAAGGGGAAGGTCGGGCAGGATCGCAATTGCAATAAAGACTTCGCAAATGCGAAGTCTGGTATGATGGACTGTAGTCGCAAATGCGACGCCCTTGCTCGCAAAAGCGAGATGGCCTTGGTCGCAAATGCGATAAAACGTTCGCAAATACGAACCTAGGCAGCCAGACCTGGGTTCGCAAATGCGATCCCAGATGTCGCATTTCCCAGGAAAACATTGTTCGCAATTGCCATATCCGTAGCCCAGCAATTTTTATACTTAGTCGAAATTTCATCACTTTTAACCATTCTTTCAAAACCCAAACCCCATAGGCAATTTTTCAAGAGCAAACTTCATCCCAAAAANCTGATTGAATTTCTACTCTGTTCTTTCGCAGATGGCGAGAACACGCGTTTCCTCATCCACCGATCAGCAGTCCGAGACCCAGGCAGCTCCCACTAGGGGCAGAGGATATGGCCATGCTAGGGGCCGAGGTAGGGGCAGGGCCCAGCCACCAGCAGCAACACCAGTGGCAGACCCTTAGGTTGGCCTTGACAAGGAGGTTCCGACCCCAGCCCAGACAGTTCCGGTGGGCCCAGCTCAGGTCCCAGAGGGGTTTATTGCTACCCCAGTTCTTCAAGATGCCTTGGTCCGGTTGGTTTGCCTCATGGAGAGTGTCACCCAAGTAGGATTGCTTCCTGCAGCACTAGCCACTTCCCAGGCTGGAGGAGGAGCCTAGACTCCTGCTGCATNAGTTGATTTTTACTCGATTCTTTTAATCTTTAACATCATTAAACATGTTTTCCACTTGAAATCAAGGATTTTAATGGGTGCAATTGGGATTTTTGGGTAGAACCTAGGTTTTCTATAAATTGGGGAGTTGGACCTCGATTTGAGGTCCGATTTCAAAACAAATTACATATTTGAGTTTGCGGGGGAATGGGTAATCGGGTTTTTATCTGAACCTCGGGTTTTGACTACGTGGGCCCGGGGGTATTTTTGGAATTTTTGGAAAAAACTTGGGAAAATTATTTTTTTTTTGCATTCAAATTGATTCATATACTTTTTATTAAAGTAATTGAACAATTTGTGATTAGATTTNGGGTAGTTGCACAGACCGGTGATGGAGCGGCTATGTCTGCAGATGCTTTATGGAGGTTGGACAGATTCACCAAGCTATTCACTGCTTCATTCAGCGGAGCTTCTTCTAAGGACCCCCAGGATTTCCTATATAGCTGCCACGAGGTTCTTCGGAACATGGGCATTGTGGAGTCCAATGGAGTTGATTTTGCAGCTTTTCCTTTATCTGGATATGCCAAGACTTGGTGGAGGGATTACTGTTTGGCCAGACCAGCAGGGTCGCCGCCTTTGACTTGGGATCAGTTCTCGGAGTTGTTCCTAGAGAAGTTTCTTCCCGTTACTCAGAGGGATGCTTATCAGAGGCAGTTTGAGCGCCTCCGGTAGGGGTCTATGACGGTCACGCAGTATGAGACCCGGTTTATCGATCTAGCTCGTCATGCCCTCGTCATACTCCCCACTGATATGGAGAGGGTAAGGAGATTTATTGATGGTTTGATCCAGCCTATTCATCTTTAGATGGCCAAAGAGGCGGGTAGTGACATTACTTTTCAAGAGGCGGCCAATGTGGCCCGAAGGATCGAGATGGTTCTACCACAAGCGGGTGGTCATAGGGCAGACAAGAGGCCTCGTTACTCAGGTAGATTCGGTGGTGCCTCATCTGGAGGCAGGGATTCTTATGATAGGGACCAGTCTTCTAGGCCTTTTCAGTCAGCCCTCCAGGCTTCGCAGGGTGTCTCAGGTGATCGTGGTTTTTTGTGGGCAGTATTCTCATCAGCAGCCCATCAGTGCACAGCCTCTTCAGAGTGTTCGTGGAGGTCATTCGGGCCGTCAGGGCCAGTCTCATCATACAGGGGGATGTTATGAGTGTGGTAAATATGGTCACATCAGGAGAGCTTGCCTGAGATTGAGGGGTACATAGTCACAGCAGCAGGGTCCTCGCCCCATGATTCAGGCACCAGTTGACCCACAGCCTGCCCAGCCAGCTAGGGGCGGGGGTAGAGATCATAGAGGTAGAGGTTGGGACCGTAGAGGGGGAGGCCGTACCGCCAGAGATAGGGGTCAGCCGGTGGCCGATCGTCCTAGAGACATGGTTCAGGGAGGTAGGGCTGAGCCCCGATTTTATGCTTTGCCATCCAGGCCAGAGGCGGAGGCTACAGGTACTATTCTGGTTTGTGATAGAGATGCATCAGTGCTATTTGACCCTGGGTCTACATATTCATATGTGTCTTCCTATTTTGCACCCTGCCTGGCTATGTCTAGTTATGCTTTGGACATTCCTGTTTATGTGTATACACCAGTGGGTGACTCCATAGTAGTTGACCGGGTGCATCATTCCTGTGTGGTTGTGTTTGAGGGTCTTGATACCCGTGTTGATCTACTGCTATTAGATATGGTGGATTTTGACGTTATATTGGGGATGGATTGGTTGTCCCCGTATCATGCCATCTTGGATTACCATGCCAAGACGGTGACCTTGGCCTTCCCAGAATTGCCCCGACTAGAGTGGAGAGGGACCTCAGGTCATGCCACTCGCAGTGTTATTTCCTATGTTAAGGCTCGACGCATGGTCGAGAAGGGGTGTTTCGATTATCTGGCATATGTTCGCGACTCCAACGCAGAGGTTTCTTCTATTGACTCAGTTCCTATTGTTCGGGAGTTTCCCGAGGTTTTCCCTTCAGACATAGCCGGGTATGCCGCCCAACAGGGACATTGATTTCTGTATTGATCTGGTTCCGGGCACGTAACCCATTTCTATTCAGCCATATCGCATGGCCCCGCCAGAGCTAAAAGAGTTAAAGGACCAGTTGCAGGATTTACTAGAGAAGGGTTTTATCAGACCTAGTATTTCTCCTTGGGGTGCGCCGGTGTTATTTGTGAAGAAGAAGGATAGTTCGATGCGGATATGTATTGATTACCGGCAATTGAACAAAGTGACGATAAAGAACAAATATCCACTGCCGAGGATTGATGATCTGTTTGACCAGCTTCAGGGAGCAAAGGTGTTCTCAAAGATAGACTTGAGATCTGGCTATCATCAACTGAAGATTAGGGTATCCGATGTCCCTAAGACAGCATTCCGCACTCGATATGGGCACTATGAGTTTTTAGTCATGTCATTCGGGTTGACCAATGCCCCGGCAACATTTATGGAGTTGATGAACCGAGTGTTCAGGCCATATCTAGGCTTATTTGTGATAGTCTTTATTAATGATATTCTGGTATACTCCCGCAGCAAGGAAGAGCACGAGCAACACCTTAGAGTGGTTCTTCAGACTCTGAAGGATAGTCAGCTATATGCTAAGTTTTCGAAGTGCGAATTCTAGTTGAGTTCGGTTGCATTTCTGGGTCATATTGTATCAGCGGAGGGAATTCAGGTGGACCCAAATAAGACTGAGGCAGTCAAGAATTGGCCTCGGCCAGCTTCAGTGACCGAGATTCGGAGTTTCTTGGGGTTAGCAGGTTATTACCGTCGGTTCGTGGAGGGATTTTTGTCTATTGCAGCCCCGATGACCAGATTGACCCAGAAGGGTGCCCAGTTCAGGTGGTTAGACGAGTGTGAGGCGAGCTTTCAGAAACTCAAGAAAACTCTAACTACGGCACCGGTGTTGGTTTTACCCACGGGTTCAGGGCCTTATACAGTCTATTGTGATGCTTCCTATATTGGGCTTGGAGCAATATTGATGCAGGATAGCAAAGTTATTGCCTATGCTTTGAGACAGTTGAAGATCCATGAGAAGAATTATCCGGTTCATGACCTAGAGTTGGCAGCGGTTGTTCATGCTTTGAAGATTTGGAGGCATTATCTATATGGTGTGACGTGTGAGGTGTACACGGATCACAAGAGCCTTCAGTACCTGTTCAAGCAGAAGGAGTTAAATGTGAGGCAGAGGAGATGGCTGGAGTTGTTGAAAGATTATGATGTTACTATCTTATATCAGCCGGGTAAGGCCAATGTGGTGGCCGATGCATTGAGTAGGAAGTCCGCTAGCATAGAAGGTCTTGCTTATATCTCGGTCAGCCAGAGACCGCTTGCTTTAGATATTCAGGCCTTGGCCAATCGATTAGTGAGATTAGATATTTCTGAGCCCAGCAGAGTATTGGCTCACACGCTCGCACATTCTTCTCTATTGGAGCGTATCCGTGATCGGCAGTTTGATGATCTCCATTTGTGTGTCCTGAGAGACACGATGCAGCGTGGAGGTGCCACGAAGGTGACCTTAGGTGATGATGGTGTTTTGAGATTGCAGGGGCGAGTTTGTATGCCCAATGTTGATGGGATTCGAGAGTTGATCTTAGCGGAGGCCCATAGTTCTCGGTATTCTATTCACCCGGGTGGCAAAGATGTATCAGGACTTGCGGCAGCATTATTGGTGGCGTAGGATGAAGAAGGATATTGTTGCGTATGTCGCTCGGTGTTTGAACTGTCAACAGGTCAAGTATGAGCATCAGAGACCCGGTGGTCTGTTTCAGAGGATTGAACTTCCCGAGTGGAAGTGGGAGAGGATTACCATGGATTTCATTACTGGACTTCCGTTGACCCGGAAGAAGTTTGATGCCATTTGAGTCATTGTTGTTAGGCTGACCAAGTCAGCGCACTTCATTCCAGTAGCAGTCTCCTATTCATCCGAGAGGTTAGCGGAGATTTATATCCGAGAGATTATTCGCCTTCATGGTATACCGGTATCCATCATTTCAGATCGGGGTATGCGGTTTACCTTGCGCTTCTGGAGAGCGGTTCAGTAAGAGTTAGGCACCCAGGTTCAGTTAAGCACAGCGTTCCATCCTCAGACGGACGGTCAGTCCGAGCGGACTATTCAGATTTTGGAGGATATGCTCCAAGCTTGTGTCATTGACTTTGGAGGCTCGTGGGACCAGTTTTTTCCTTTAGCAGAGTTCGCCTACAACAACAGCTACCAGTCTAGTATCCAGATGGCTCCATATGAGGCGTTGTATGGTAGGCGATGTCGGTCTCCAGTCGGATGGTTTGAGCCGGGAGAGGCTCGATTATTGGGTACAGACTTAGTTCAGGAGGCCTTAGATAAGGACAAGATCATTCAGGAGAGGCTGTGTTCAGCTCAGTCTAGATAGAAGAGTTATACAGACCGTAAGGTCCGAGATGTAGATTTTATGGTTGGTGAGCGAGTATTGCTCCGGGTGTCGCCTATGAAGGGCGTGATGAGGTTCGGAAAGAAGGGCAAGCTTAGCCCTAGGTACATTGGTCCGTTTGAGATTCTTGATCGAGTGGGAGAGGTGGCTTATAGACTTGCATTGCCACCTAGCTTATCAGCCGTGCATCCAGTTTTTCATGTATCTATGCTTCGGAGGTATCACGACGATCCTACACATGTGTTAGACTTCAGCACTGTCCAGTTGGACAAGGATTTATCTTATGAGGAGGAGCCGATAGCTATTCTAGACCGGCAGGTTCATCAATTGAGATCTAGGAGTTTTCCCTCTGTTCGTGTTCGGTGGAGAGGTCAGCCCCCTGAGGCCTCGACCTGGGAGTCCGATTCTGATATGCGGGACAGTTATCCATATCTATTTCCTGACTCAGGTACTTCTTTCGTTTGTCCGTTTGAGGACGAACGGTTGTTTTAGAGGTGGAGGATGTGACGACCCAAAGGGTCATCACCTGTTTCCTCACTCATTCCGTGCTTCCGAGGCCTTAAAAACATCATTTTTACTTGCCTCAGGTTGCGTGCGCAGTCCGGGCGCGTAGCCGAAAAACTTTTATGTTGAAATATGTGAATTATGTGAAAAATTTAAAGAATTTTAATATTAATATGATTAAAGTTGACTTTGGTCAACATTTTTGGTAAACGGACCTGGACCCGAGATTTGATGGTCCCGGAAGGTCCGTAGAAAAATATGGGACTCGGGCATGTTCCCGGAGTCGAATTCGGAGGTCTAGAGCCCGAGATATGAATTTTTCCATGAAATTGTTTTTCTGAAATTATTAAGGAAAATGGAAATAAAAATTGATTAAAAGACTATGGTATCGGGCTCGTATTTTGGTTCCGATACCCGGTACAAGTCTTATATATTGTTTAAGCGCTTTCTGTGAAGTTTGGTCGAAATCGTCGTTTGACGTGTTTCGGACCTTAAGTTCCAAGTTTGAAAGTTTATGAAATTTAGAAGAAAAATCATGAGTTTTGAGGCTTGATTCTATGTAAATGATGTTATTTTGGCGATTTGATCGGGCGAGCAAGTCCGTAGGGTGTTTTTGAGGTAGTGTGCATGTTTGGTTTGGAGCCCCGAGGGCTCGGGTGAGTTTTGGATAGGCATCGGATTGCATTTCTCATATTTGAAAAAGCTGGTATTCCTCAGTTCTGGTATCTTCGCATTTGCGAAGAATTTCTCGCAAATGCGAGCTTCGCAAATGCGAGCTTCGCAAATGCGAATGAACCATCGCAAATGCGAAGAAGGGGAAGGCTGGGCAGGATCGCAATTGCGATAAAGAATTCGCAAATGCGAAGTCTGGTATGATGGGCTGTAGTCGCAAATGCGACGCCCTTGCTCACAAAAGCGAGATGCCCTTGGTCGCAAATGCGATAAAACGTTCGCAAATGCGAACCTAGGCAGCCAGACCTGGGTCGCAAATGCAATCCCAGATGTCGCATTTCCCAGGAAAACATTGTTCGCAAATGCGAACCAATGTTCGCAATTGCCATATCCGCAGTCCAGCAATTTTTATACTTAGTCGAAATTTCATCGCTTTTCACCATTCTTTCAAAATCCAAACCCCATAGGCGATTTTTCAAGAGCAAACTTCATCCCAAAACACTTGTAAGTTGATTTTTACTCGATTCTTTTAATCTTTAACATCATTAAACATGTTTTTCACTTGAAATCAACGATTTTAATGGGTGAAATTGAGATTTTTGGATAGAACCTAAGTTTTCTATAAATTGGGGAGTTGGACCTCGATTTGAGGTCCGATTTCAAAACAAATTACATATTTGAGTTTGCGGGGGAATGGGTAATTGGTTTATTGTCCGAACCTTGGGTTTTGACCATGTGGGCCAGGGGCATTTTTGGAATTTTTGGGAAAAACTTGGGAAAATCATTTTTTTGCATTCAAATTGATTCATATAGTGTTTATTAAAGTAAGTGAACAATTTATGATTAGATTCGAGCGAATTGGAGGTGAAACCGCGAGGTAAAGCAATAGTTGAGGATTAAGTGGATTTCAAGGCTTGAGGTAAGTGTTTGGTTTAACCCTAGCTTGAGGGAATAGGAGTAGAGTCTTGTTGCTAATTGCTATGTTATCGAGTACGATGTATAGGCATGGTGATGATATCTATACATTGGTATCTAGTATGACCGTGAGTCCTTATAATGTGATTTACCATGACTTGGTTGTGAACTCCGTATTTATTGGAGAAATCCTATATGTTGTGAATAACATGTGAACGGTAAAATAATTATTTGATTCCTGGGAGCATTGGCTCGAATTGTGATATGAATATTGAAAGTATATGAAATGACTGGATTCTTTGGAGCGTTGGCTCATAATGGTAGAGTGAATTATAAGATAAGAAAATGTAAGAGTAAGAAAGCGTTGTTGATTAATCCCTTGCCGGGACGTTTGGTTGAACTTGTTGGATTCTTCTCCCTTGCCGGGATTTTTGTCAAATGTTTGCTTATTGTTGTGTCCCTTAATTGTGACTATTATTTAGGGAGCCAGACTGTTAAATGATATAGAGAAGCGGGTTGCGCACCGCAACAATGATATTGAGGATCGGGTTGCACGCCGCAACAATGATATATGAGGGTCGGGTTGCGCGCCGCAACAGTGATACCTGATAAATGGTATTGGTCGGGTTGCACGCCACAACAGTGATATCTGTGGAGTGGGTTGCACGCCGCAACAGTGATATTTGTGGAGCGGATTGCACGCCGCAATAGTTATTGATAACGTGTGTTTGTACTGAGAATTGTTTCCTTGTTCATTGTGAATCTAAGTTGTTCTAGTTTGTTATTTTGGATTACTGTTGAGATTGTATCTCCCCATAGCATGTCTCCCCCTCTCATGTTGTTAATTGCCTTGTATTCGATGTTCCGTTGTATATTTATAACTGCACAGGTCTATGTGGTGTCCAGTCTAGCCTCGTCACTACTTCGTCGGGGTTAGGCTAGACACTTACCAACACATGGGGTCAGTTGTGCTGATGCTACACTTCTGTGCATTTTTGCACAGGTCCAGGTTTTGAGGAGCAGTAGAAGTAGTAGTATGGGAGCAGGATTTCATTATCACGAGACTAAGGTAGCCTTGCAGGTGTCCGCAGGCCCGGCGTCTCTTCTTCATGTTTTTCTTATTTGACTGTTGCCTCATTGTTTTCGAGACAGACAGCTTATATATTTCTTTCAGACCATTGTTTTTAGTACATCTCTAGTAGTTCGTGAGTAATGTGACACCAAATCTTGGGTAGAGGATATATTTAACTGTTCCATATTTTGATTCGTATTTTATCAGACAGACTTCCACTATTGTTCTTATTAGAATTAATATTTTACATTGATGCTATAGACCGTTAAGATAATTGTTTAATGATAAAAAGGTAAATAAGTTGGCTTGCCTAGCTACCACGAGTAGGCGCCATCACGATCCCGATGGTGGAAAATTCGGGTCGTGACAGTTTAATTAGGATTAGTTTTCTTTAACCTTATCAATTTACTCATTGTAAGGCCTATTTAAAGGGCTCAATATGCTGAAAATAAAGGTGGGTGATTAGTTTTTCTAAGCTTTTGCTTCAAAAACATGATTGATCTTTTATTTCATTCTTCTTCCTTTATTCAATGCTTCTTGCAATCTTGCAAGATTGAGGAACGTGTGTGTGAGGTTTCTTTCCATCTTACATTCTTCTAATCTGAGTTTGAAGAACACTTTCGCTAGTTTTTTGATAAATATTAGCGGGGTAATTTTGTTTATCTCTCTTCTTTGTGATTGAGAGGTGAAAACTCTTGAAAGTACATCAATTTGGTATCAGAGCACAAGGCCCAGGTCCAAATTCTTGATTTGCTACATTGTTCATCATATCACCAAACAAGAAAATACCAAGTTCAGGATCCTCTTCAATAGATCTTCAATTAAAAGTTCATAAATTAAGAACTAGAATCCTTGAACGAGACAACGAAGAAATTAAAGTGCAGCGAGATGACTTGAAGGAATCAATGGAGAATCAGAATAAATTAGTTGAAAGCTTGGTGTTTCAATATCAACTACCAAATTCGCTACGACACCTACAACCGCCACATCTACCACTTCTATATCCACCAATTCATTCACAAAGAGCTGAAGAGGTTGAAGCTGACCAAGGCATAAGGGTAATAAGATACCATACCCATTATGATAAATATTCAGATAATCAGGAGCGCGAATAGGACAAAGCTGATAAAGACCAATATCAAAGAGACGAGGAAAAAACATTGGATCCAGTAATTGAGGAGTTCCCACCAAAGTTTTATGATGATCCGAACCCAACTATGTGTGTTACTGACTCTCCGCCTTTTAGAGATGCTCAACACAATATTGACTTGATAGTTGACTCTATCAATCCATACAAGGTAGCATATTGCATTAATTCTAATCTGCATAGAAATATGCTAGCAAAAGAGAAAAAATTACCTATAAAGGAGTAGATATTGGAGAGTTTGAGTCCATATATTGAAGAAACAAGATGTCTTAATATATATATATATATATATATATATATATATATATATATATATATATATATATATATATATATAGGGCTATCATCAAAGTGACTATTGGCGTACGAGCGATGCAATTGATGCATTCCCAAGAAGAGTGTTGATCTTCATGCTTAACTCAAAGCTAGACATGGAGTTGGTTAACTATATACCAATAAATTCATATCGTAAGTTGAAGTTTGAGAGTCAATATAGAAAGATTACATGGAGAGGACTTGATAGAAAGTGGAATTTGGTTCGACCACATGCTAAATTTGCTTACAACACGAAGAAGCTCTATGATAAACTAGCAAAATATAACCTAAAACCTGGTGAGCATTGGGTCCCCAATTTTTCCCCCTTGGGTCTCCGTTCTTATTATACCAAATCTTGCGTCATCTATGGAAATTGTTAGACTCGAGGACGAGTCTTTTTCAAGGACGAGTCTTTTTCAACCAGAGGACAATGATGCAAGATCAAGAATGCTAAAAATCCAAAAAATTCAAGAAGCAAAGAATCGCATTCAAGATTAGGATTTCGTTTCCTTAGAGACTAAGATTTGTTATTTATTATTTTCTAGTAATTTAATTCTTGTTTTAGTAGGATTATGTTTGTAATTCTAGTCAAACTAGGACTGTTAGTTGGTATCCCATTCTTACTAAAATTCTTTTCCAATTTTATTTAGGAAAATTTTTCTTAGCCTTATTCTTATTCTAGTTTAATTAGGATTAATTTTCCTTAACCTCATAAAGTTTACTCATTGTAAGACCTATTTAAAGGGCTCAATATGCTAAAAATAAAGGTTGGTGATTAGTTTTTCTAAGCTTTTGCTTCAAAAACGTGATTAATCTTTTATTTCATTCGTCTTCCTTTATTCAACACTTCTTGCAATCATGCGGGATTGAGGAACGTGTGGTTGAGGTTTCTTTCCATCTTACATTCTTCTAACATGAGTTTGAAGAATGCTTTTGCTAGTTTTGTGAAAAACTTTAGCGGGGTGATTTTATTTTTCTCTCTTCTTTGTACTTGAGAGGTGCAAAACCTTGAAAATTGGAAAAAGAGTTCTAGTAAGAATAGAATACCAACTAACAATCCTAGTTTGACTAGAATACAAATATAATCCTACTAAAACAAGAATTAAATTACTGGAAAATAATTTAAGAAAACGAAATCCTAATCTTGAATGGATTTTTCGCTTCTTGAATTTCTTGGATTTTTAGCATTCTTGATATTGCATCATACAATAATGATACAACATCTACCTGGAATGTAAATAAGACAGTATAAAGTAAATAGTACGATGGGGACTCTGTGGGCTACGATATGTAGCCTAGAATGCAGCTCACCACAAAGTCTCCTCAACAAACGCGCCTATGCGCCAAGATGACCACCAAATGAACATGTCTGATCCTGTACATCAAGTGCAGAAGTGCAGCATGGGTACGTAAATCAACGTGTACCCAGTAAGTATCTAGTCTAATCCCGGAGAAGTAGTGATAAGGGATCAATATCGACACTGACTAGTGGTCCAATAAATCAGTATGATAAACCATAAACATATATGAAGCACAACTGTTATAATGAGGTAAAATGGTAACTAACATAATCTTCCAACATATCATTTGGCAATATAAATATCTTTCGAAGGTCATATGTTATCTCATCATATTAGAAATATAAAATGTAGTCTCAATTGGATAAGAAATACCACATAAATGCCAGGTCTCAATAAAAGGGCATCTCACAATTATTCGGACTCCTACCGGTAATACGCATGATTATGTCGTGGCCGTATGGCCCGATCCAGAGTGCTGTGTACACTACGGATGGTCGACCGATACGAACCAGAGATACATATCAATATACTATCGAGGCTTTCGGCCCGCTCCACAAGAAAGGAACGAACTTATCGAATTATAAGTCACGTGCTCACAGTACAAGTACATGAGAATAAAGTGGATATAACCCTTACCATTTCTCAAATAATTTGCCAACAACTCAAGGTGATAAAGCTTGGCCTAATATATATATATATATATATATATATATATATATATATATATATATATTTCTAAATCATTTTCAATTATAATTTCAATTAAGTAAGCTAGTAAATGGAGTTCAAATATTACATGATAGAATCCTGAGTCTACTCGGGCATAAACATGTTTTAGCTACATACAAACACTCGTCACTTCGTGCGTACGTAGCACCCAAAACTAGTAGTGCATAACAATTATATCACCTAAGGGATAGTTTTCCCTCACAAAGTTAGACAGGAGACTTACCTCGCTTCAAAGTTCCATAACCGGCTCCAAATGCCTCTTTAGTCTTCAATTCTAAGTCAAACGATCTGAAACTAGTCAAACAATGTGCAAATGAATCAAAATATACTCTAATGCATATCGTATAATTTAAAAATTTATAATAATTCTCAACTCCGCTTGAAAAATATACAAAGTAAATTCTCGAGCCCACATGTCCGGATTCCAAAACTTTTTGGAGATAATCATTACCCATAATACCACGAATCTAAATATATCATTTATTCCAAATTTTACGTCCAATTTCATGGTCAAAATCCCAAAATATCAATTTTTTGGTTTCTCTTAAAATCCCACAAATTTTCTAATTTTTCATGTAAAAATCCCACATATGTTCATAAAATATAATCAAAAGTGGCTTAAAGACACTTACCCCCAAGAGGTGGATGAATTTGCCCTCCAAAAATCTCCCCAAAGTCGGTTCCAAGAGAGAAAAAGGAGATTAATGAGCAAATCCCATGTTGGCTAAAATACGATCTGCCCAGACAACTTTCCACACATGCGGAACTTTCTTGCTCTTCTGCGGCTCCGCTCTTGCGGAAAAATCTCCGCTTTTGCGAAGTCAATAAGAACCCGACCAGCCGCTTCTGCGGCTAAAAATCCCGCTTCTGGAGTCCGACGTCCGTTTCTGCGGGACCGCCCCTGCGGAGAATCCTCCGCTTCTGCGACAATAGCCTCCCCATCAAAGTCCGCTTCTACGACCGCCTGCCCGAATCTGCCACCTCGTAGGTGCGGAAGATTCCTCGCACCTGCGTCCTTGGTCTCCTCCACGAATTTCGTACCTACGATGACCCCTTCTCACCTACGTGACTGCACCTGTGGCCGCTTCTTCTGAAGGTGCAATGACACCAGTCTTCAGAAGCAACAGCATTCCCTCAAGTCAAAATTTCAACCCGAATCACACCCGAGGCCCGGAGAACCCCATGCAAACCTACTAACACATCCCAAAACAAGATACAGACTTAGTCGAAGCCTTGAATCACATCAAACAACATCAAAAATATGAATCGACAATCGAAACCTTTCTTTAAACTTTCAAACTTTGTGGAACACGTTCAATCAATAATTAAACATTCTGCAAGGACACAAAACTTTACGCACAAGTCACAAATCGCGATACGAACCTATTTTAAGGCATGGAACCACAGACGAACATAGATAACACCAAAGTCCACTTTAAACCAAACTTAGGAAGTTCTAAAGCCTTTAAAATGGCAACTCTCCAAAATAAGCGCTGAAATGATCCTGAACCATCTGATACTCAACCCGAACATACGTCCAAGTCTGAGATCATCATACGAACCTATTGGAACCTTCAAATCCCGATTTTATGGTCGTTTACTCAAAAGTCAAACCTTGGTCAACTCTTCCAACCTAAGGCTTCCAGTTGAGAATTTTCCTTCCGAAACAACTCCAAACTTTCCAAAACTCAATTCCGACCACACGTACAAGTCATAATACATGAAGTGAAGATACTCACAACCTCAAACCTCCAAACGACGCGCTAGAGCTCAAAACGAACAGTCGGGTCGTTACATTCTACCCCACTAGAACATATGTTTGTTCTCGAACGTGCCAAGAACTATTCTGGAGTTGCCCAAAACCACTATTTAACACCTCGTGCATCTACCTGTGCCACCACAACCCATGGGAATACATTAGCATGAGCCGGACTAAATATCCTTCGTGCTACCTTAGCCCACAAGCCTTAGAACCAAATTCCAACATCTGAAATTCTCCATGAGACCCGATTCTAACCTACGAACACCGCTTCAATCACCACATACTATACCAAAACATGATTATGCACTATGCTGAATTCACACCATGCACCGCATAAGTCGTTTGCCCATAATGCAACCTTTCAACCGAAATAGATGCAATTTTACAAATTTGATTCCCACAATACACCTCATAACACATACAAGCCATGTTCCAACTCTCACAAAACTGCCAAGACAAAAGAGATGTGTAGAAACTCATAACCACCTGCCAAATCAATAAATCATGGAGTCTCTCCACTTGAGAAGAACCATTAGCTCATTCTAAACAGAATAACAATATTTTCTCTTTAATATACCATACAAAATCGGACCGCACGGAACTCAAGTCCAATAACCTTGTTTCACCCAGTATAATATGCCTGGGTAATAAGCCACCTCAAATACCGTAAAAAATCTCATACAGCACCAACAAAGCACCAACAAGCTACAGCTCGAGTATGACCAACAGGGAAAGAACGAACTCTGGCAAAGAACCATCCAGCCCATGTAACGAATAAAACGGACAAACCGGTGTTATGGCTGTAGCTCAGGGATGAGAAACAAAGCACACAAAATAAGTATAAGGAACCATACATAACATCTCACTACTACAGCATGCAACCAGATCCATATGTGACACTGTTGTGGTGTGCAACTCGATCCAAATATGATACTGTTGTGGCGTGCAACCCATTTCACACAACATACTCATGGCGGGGTGCCACCCGATCCAAACAACGTACCTGTGTCGTCGTGCCACCTGATCCAAATAACGTACCCGTAATGGTGTGCCACCCGACCATACATAACATTCAAGAAGAAAACACCCATCAAGTCGTAATGCTTATACTTATGAAATAACCGAATATCGACCACAAACACGCCAACTACATAATACAACTTTGTAGAGACGGATAGCGCCATACGTTGCAAAAACCCAAGAACGACTAAGGTGCAATAAATGACATGCATCTCCAAAGCCATCTTGGTCATATAACACCACAAGCTATATGGATCACAACATATGTGCGAATAATTAAGCCGTCTCACAACTCACATGGCACAATAGAGTATTACATGGAATAGCTGACGATGGGAATAACATCCAATGCCTAAAGATTTCTTCATACGCGACGCTATGCTGAATGAACATATCCGATCTGATGTAGAGCACACATTCGCATTAGACCCACCAACGGACTCAAGCTAATTTCGATCATCCCATACTGGGACAATAACCTTTCAAAGGTTCACAATGACCCTATTCATGACACACACAAGCAGTCATCCAATCCGGAACAAACTCCCATAGTCCACAACCAAGAATAGAGCGCCTTTTAGGCATAAACTC
This sequence comes from Nicotiana glauca, assembly GCA_026770625.1. Classification (NCBI taxonomy): domain Eukaryota; kingdom Viridiplantae; phylum Streptophyta; class Magnoliopsida; order Solanales; family Solanaceae; genus Nicotiana; species Nicotiana glauca. Next base: position 167,356 of record MU762003.1, on the reverse strand, counting down.
TCACATTTGCGATAGTGCTAGAATCTCCATACTTGGTTTCAACCTATAACAATCAAGTGGCTAACATGTCGGGCTTACAAGGTAGCAAAGTCGGCACATCCATATCTTCAACTGTACTAATTCAGTAAAGCAAATCAAGAATCAGCAAATCAATACACAATGCCTCTTCCACAGAACACCATCCTTAGGTGTCACTAAGATAATGGCAGCTTACTCTGAACATCTGAATCCTTCCCTGCTCATATGAGCTAGTGACATTCTTATCAACACCGAGTCGCAACTTTGATCCTCAACTTCCAATTCCTATGCCGCCCACTACACCTATCATGCCGCTACGCGAGAGTACAAGAATTCATCATAACCTCTGAACTACTAGTAGAATAAACACTTAGTTGGCTAGAACCTTTTCACTTAACCCATCACAAAAGAACCATTCCAACCCGCAACTGAATTCCCATAACTACAGAAATACAAACCTCAAGTCGTGGTCTAAACCGCCATAACTCTTCCAGGATCCATTTACGCATAACAAGTCCATTTGAACCAAATACCTCCCAGATTAATCAAAATATGGTGGTTGTCAAGACTGTACGTATAACCACAAACCACATGTATAAATTAACACGCCGAAGGAACTGATCATTGCCATAATCATGCTCGTTCAATTTATTAGTAACCGACTCCACTTATTCCAATATACTCTTGACCAGTCTTATAGCTCCATTAAAAAACATAACGAAACTCAACAACTCTCATCCTGAGTGACCCAATTCACGAGACCATATAGTCCCACTATCCATGAACCATCCCATACCCTCCTCGTGTGCACAGTAGCATCACCAACTAGTACACCCAGTCTGAAAGACCTTTCGCGAATCCAGAGTTGTTTCTCCTATTTCTCCAATACTGCTCCACAGACCCGATGGTAACATAGAAAATTCCCCAAGTATTCTTCACACTCTACTGTAAAATCCCGGTCTTCAGCCACAAAATGAACCCAACAATCCTTAGACACCGCAATTACATTATTAAACCCATTAGAACCATTATTGAGAGTCATCCAACATGATGTGATCCCGAATAAAATAAAACTCCAAATCTCTGTTAGCACACGAACACTCTAAAAGAAGCAATCGAATGAATTTGTTTCCTTGTACATCATATCCACAAGAAGCATAAACTTTGAGTCTTCCCAAACCTAAACATAAATCGATAAGGCAAAATATAACACGCATTCACCAAGTCCTTTGCTCGAATTACCCCTAATGTTTACTTTGCTTAGTCATAAATAATCCACCAATGCACCGATAACCAGAAACCGCACAAGCAGACAACCACGTGACCCAAACGTAGATGGTAGGCTCCCCCACTTAGCTTTAAGCTACAATCATATAAATCTAGAAACCCCAAAGTTTTCTCCTTCTCAATTACCATGATCTCGCACCGTTAACCCGCCAAATTTCTCGTGATCTCTTGTTAAACTTTTTATGAACATTCCGAATTATCGGCCACGATCGTATATTCGACCTCCTATCGAGTAGTAAGTAGAACTCTCCGTAGAAACTTCATCAAAATCATGCAACCGCTAACCTGCTCACAGGAGATATCCCACTTGTGGAATTCCATACCGACATATTCCTACAACGCTGCACTGGTACAACCACCACGAAATCAGTAAACCCTCTACGGCCCATGCTCGTCCACCCAATGTAAAAGTCTATTCGTTCACCATTGACAACAACTAAAAATCCGATAATACATTCCAAACTCGAAGTCACGTCACGTCTCATAACGATAATCAAGCTTCTACACCCCTCTTCATTCCAAGAAAATTCCTCTCTCATATTCAACCTCCTCAGTACAGTAGCCACCATCCCAAATAAAATTTATAGACTTAGTCATAGTCCACCATGATCTCCAAATTGCTCTAAACTTTCTCAAGGCATGTGGCCATCCTACCATAGAATCCATATGCTATCCTGCCACTCCCACTTTGGTTAAACCATCTGGTTAAGCAACTTTTCGACCCCTATTGTTCATACTTGACCTGCTAGCAATTCAATCACTGTGAGGCACCTCCCACCATATCCTTCCTCCCCCTTTGTTGCTAAAATACTGCCTCAAGACATAATCCCTCCTTGAAGAACCCGAATGGATAATTTTCCACCAACTTTTAGCCTCTATAAAGATCATATTCCCCCACGCCATCAATATTACAAATGTCGATTCGACTCTAAAGCCAATATACACCGCCCCTATGATATACTGCTTAGGCACCATTCTGCAACACCCTGCGCTGAAGGCAAATCAAATAGGACCATAACACCGAGGAGCCTCAATACGTTGCAAAACGGACGACGACACCACGTCACAAATGAGAATTCCACCTTGCTCGAAAATATCAAGTCTCGCTAATCTGTCAACCGAGGCCTAAACATCCATAGTCCAATTGCCTCTCTTCAGCTTAAATTAAATTCCGAACCTCTAAACCATGAACCGAGTAATCCTCTTTTCGAGTCACTCATTGCCGCAAAACATAAATAATTACCCTACCATTTACACAAACACTGCACGATAACCAATCATAAACATCGTAATAGACTGGTATATCTGCAAAATCATAGGCACACTAACATTGTGCTGAAATGACAGAACATCCCTCCACAAGGCGACGACAATAGTCCAATCGACTACGGCGAGAGAAACATCTTGCATCATATCTGCAATACCATTACAACTCCTCGATGACCAATTGGTAACAAGCATTCAACATCATATAGGAGCGGGTACGAAGGAAATGAAGGCATAGGCTGCAATGGAATCAAACTGCACAACGAGGAATTAAGGAGGGAAGTGTTTCTAATAGCCATGTTCTTCTCGAAGATAAGTACACACGTCTCCGTAAAGATTCGCAAGACACTACTAGACTCGCTCATGACTCGTGTAACCCAAGTGAACCTAAAGCTCTAATACCAAGATGTCACGACTCAATTTCCCTCTATAGGTCGTGATGGCGCCCAATGTCATCATTAGGCAAGACAATGGTAAACTCTCAATTAAATTATTTATTTTATTATTTTTCTAAAATCATAAGTCTTATTAAGTAAAGGATTCAATGTGTTTAAAAATCATGAATATGTAAAATATTAGTAAGCTATAACAATAAAATATGGCGATACCAAGTGATCGGGTCCAACCCTACACCACCACAGAGTGGCAAGAGCGGTCGATGCACCTTTTACCCGAGAAGGTCGGGATCGAATCCACAAGGAGCTAGAAATAGTTTGGAATTGGGATCCTATCTACACTAGCAATGTGCAAAGTAATTGTTACACTTCTAAACATGTTTTGATAGTTCACTATTCTAAATCAAAACTAATGATGTAGGAAATTAGATTAAGTATGATATCTTTTTGTAGGATTTTCTTAATTGATGGAAAGGCACTAGGGAAGAGAATTTCCCCTAGGTGAATATTTAATAGGTTCTAATACCTAAGGCAAAAATTTTATGTTTGGGTTCGTGATATAGCCAATGCATGAAACTACTCACTCATACCTCTTGGTAGTTTGAGTGAATTTGCCTTAATTGACTTTTTCAAGACAAATTGGGTGTCAAATTTGTGCAATCAATGTAGGCTCAAGTGGAGTATTACTATCTGTAGGTTTAACCCTTTAATTGGGGCTATCAATCTCTTGAATACGCCCAATTCCTTGTTGGCCTGATTTTCCTAGACTCAAGCTCTCTTTCTCAAGAAGAGCCCAAGTCAAAAATACACAAATTAGTGTGTGAAACCACTAATTCAATATGAAAAATACAAATCAAGATAAATACCAATCACCCATAAACAACTAAGCCCTAAAATAAGAGACACATAAAATACCCACACTAGGGTTGAGCCACAACCCTAACTAATAGGTCTAGCTACTCATAATTGAAGAAGAAATTATAGATTTAGATGCTGATTGATCCATAAAATATAATTACAATATAAAGTACTGAGATTAATTGTTAAACTAGCTATGAAATTACTCAAAAAGGTAAAAAGAGGCGGTTCACGTGCTCAGCTAAACAACAAATAACCTACAAATTTAAAAAAGAAGTATTTATACAAGGCTGAATTTTTCGAACAAAAATGCCCCTGACGGAGGTATCGCTGACAGCGGAAAATGGACCGCTATAGCGGTGAGGCCACAGCGGCCGCGTAAAGTCAACCACTGACCGTGATAACTTGAAATCCCAGGAAACTCCACCTCTCTGAATCATGCCACCGGGGATCGGACCCCGGTCACGGTAAGGGCACCGATGCCGCATAAAAGCACAGTGGTCAGTGGTGATTGGTAACCCCAAAATCAAGCTCTCTGAACCATGCCACCGCGGAGATCGATAAAAGGATTGTGATCGCGGTGGGTCTTCTGCATCCTTGGTGAATTTTCCGTTCTAGCGGTGCTTTGACTTGGCTTTGCACTTGTGCAGGTTTCACTTCTTTTTGAGCTAGTTTTGACTTCCTTGTCACTTTTTGACCAAACACTGCAAACAAGCACAACATGTAAGCTTTCGGGATTACTTGTATATATTTTCAATCCAAAACTCAAGCAAAAAGGAGCATAAAATAGACTAGAATCCCTAGTTATAACCAAGCCCAACCATAACAACCACAAGAATTTCCCAAAATTCGGTGTCACAGGTGCATGAGAATTTACTAAGGAGCACATTAATGATACACCATCTTCCTGGAATCTAAATAAGACAGGATAAATTAAATAGTACGATGGGGACTCTGTGGGCTGCGATACGTAGCCTAGAATGCAGCTCACCATAAAGTCTCCTCAACAAATGTGCCTATGCGCCAAGATGACCACCAAAGGAACCTGTCAGATCCTGTACAAGTGCAAAAGTGCAACATGAGTACATAAATCAATGCGTACCTAGTAAGTATCTAGCTTAACCTTGGAGAAGTTGTGATGAGAGGTCAACGTCGATACTTACTAGTGGTCCAATAAATCAGTATGATAAATCATAAATACATATGAAGCACAAGAGTAATAATGAGGTAAAACAGTAACTAACATAGTCTTCCAACATTTCATTTGGCAATATAAATCTCCCGAAGGTCATATGTTATCTCATCATATTAGAAATATCAAGTATAGTCTTAAAAGGATAAGTAATACCACATAAATGCCAGATCTCGATTAAAGGTCATCTTACAATTATTCGGAGACTTAGCGGTAATATGAACAATTATGCCTAGGTCGTACGGCCCGATTTAGAGTGGTGTGTACACTTTGAAGGACGATCAGCGCGAATCAAAGATGCATCTTAATATAGTGTCTAGGCATTCGGCCCGCTCCACAAGAAAGGAAGGAACTTATCGAATTCTGAGTCACGTGCTCACAATCAAGTAAACGAGCATAAAGTGGATATAATCCTTACCGCTTCTCAAATAATTTGCCAACAACTCAAGATGACAAAGCTCTGCCTATATATATATATATATATATATATATATATATATATATATA
>MU762003.1:137672-160829 GCA_026770625.1 Nicotiana glauca | reverse complement strand
AAAGCTCTGTCTATATATATATATATATATATATATATATATATATATATATATATATATATATATATATATATATGTATATATAAAAAACTTCAATTAATTAAGCTAGTCAATAGAGATCAAGTAGTTCAAATATTACATGATAGAATCCTGAATCTACCCAGACATAAACATGCTTAGCTACACGGACTCTCGTCACCTTGTGTGTATGTAGCACTCACAACTAGTAGTACATAACAATTACATCACCTAGGGGATAGTGTCCCTCTCCCAAAGTTAGATAGGAGGCTTACCTTGCTCTGAAGTTCTATAACCGGCTCCAAATGCCTATCTACTCTTCAATTGAAAGCCAAACAATACGAAACTTGTCAAACAATGTGAAAATCAATTAAAATATACTCCAATGAGTATAATGTAACAATTTATAATAATTCTCAACTCCATTCGAAAAGTCAACAAAGTAAATCCTTGGTCCCACGTTCCTGGATACCGAAAATTCTTGAAGATAATCATTACCCATAACACCACGAACTCAAATAGATAATTGATTCCAAATTTCACATCCAATTTCGTGGTCAAAATTCAAAAATACTTTCTTGGTTTTCTCTTAAAATCCAACAATTTCCCTAATTTTTCATGTAAAAATCTCACATATGTTCATGAAGTATAATCAAAAGTGCTTAGAGACACTTACCCCCAAGAGGGATGAAATAGCCCTCCTAAAATCGCCCCAAAGTCGTCTCCAAGAGAGAAAAATGAGATGAAATGAGCAAATCCCATCTTGGCTAAAATATGATCTGCCCAGACTACTTCCGCACCTGTGGAACTTTCTTGTGCTTCTACGGCTCCACTTTTGCGAAGGTCCTTAAGAATCCGACCAGCCGTTTTTTCGGCCAAAAATCTAGCTTCTGCGGTCCAAGGTCCGCCCCTGAGGAGAACCCTATGCTTCTGCAACAACAGCCTACCCATCAAAGTCTATTTCTGCGACCGCCTGCCCGCATCTGCAACCTCGTAGGTGTGGAAGATTCCTCGCACCTGCGCTCCCAGGTCTTCTCTACAAATTTCGTACCTGTGACAACCCCTTCGCACCTGCGTGACCGCACATGCGGCCACTCCTTCCGCAGGTGCAATGACACTAGTCTTCAAAAGAAACAGCATTCTTTCAAGTCCAAATTTCAACCTGTCTTCAACATGTATCACCCCTAAAGCCCCGGGGACCCCATCCAAACATACCAACACATCCTAAAATACGATACAGACTTATTGAAAGCCTCTAATCACGTCAAACATCATCAAAATTATGAATTGATGATTGAAACCTTTATTTAAACTTTTAAACTTTGTCGAATGTGTCTGATTCATACTTAACCATTCCGGAATGACGCCAAACTTTACACACTAGTAATAGATCATGATACGAACCTATTCTAAGGCTGGGAACCCCAAACAAAAATTGATAACACCAAATTCCATTTTAAACCAAACTTAGGAAGTTCTAAAGCCTTCAAAATTCCAACTCTCCATATGTAATGACCCGGCTAGTCGTTTTGAGAGTTATAGCCATGTTCCCCTATTTACTGCTCATTTTATGCTTTACAATTTTTTTGTGATTTTCCGTGGTCGTTGGTTCGGGTCCGGAGAGGTTTCTGAATGAGTTGAGACACTTAGTCTCAAGGTTGAAAGCTTAAGTTGAAATGGTTGGCCGAATGTTAACTTATGTGTAAATGACTCCATAATAGAGTTTAGATGGTTTGTAGTTGTCGAATGATTTTGAATTTAGGAATGTGTTCTGATTGTGATTTGAAGGTCCATAGTTGAATTAGGCTTGAAATGGCAAAAATTGGAGATTTAGACGTATGACCGAGAATGGACTTTGTGGTTACCGGCTCGGTTTGGGGTTTTTGGAGTTGGAGTAGGTCCGTGGTATCATTTGTGACTTGTGTGCAAATTTTGAGGTCAATCTGATGTGATTCGATAGGTTTCGACATCAGATGTAGAAGTTAGAAGTTCAAAAGCTCATTAGGCTTGAATCGATGCGCGATTCTTGATTTCAGCGTTGTTTGATGTGCTTTGGAGTCTCGATAAGTTCGTATGGTATTTTGGAACTTGTTGGTATGTTTGGTTGAGGTTCCGGGGGCCTCGGGTAAGTTTCAAATGGTTAACGAATCAATTTTGGACTTGGTGTTATGGCTGAAGATTTTCTGGTATCTGTATTTGGTTTCCTCATGATCGCGTGGACAGGTCCACGATCGTGTAGGCTTGTTTGAAGTAGTGGTGATTTTTACCATATGCGTTCAGGAGTTGGGGTACACGATCGTGTAGGTTGGTCAGGCAATGAATCAAGATCACATGGGCATATCCGCATTCGTGAAGAGGAAAGGAGGAAGGAGTTGGGCACGCGCGTTGCTCTATATGAATGCGTGAGCAGTTGTGCGATCACGTAGGTTTAGGGAAGAAATGCTTTGCGTTCACCTGTGTACTGTTGCATTCGCATAGGCTTGAATTTTCTGTGCATTTAAGTTGTGCTTCACGATGGCAAGGCTATTTCCGCGATCGCGATTGAGGATAACTGGGCAGCAAAGATAATTTCAAAAACGAGGGTTTGAAACCATTTCTCATTATTTGAGCTAGAGACCTCGGATTTGGGCGATTCTTGAAAGGATTTTCAAGGGGTTGATTGGGGTAAGTGATTATTACTTAGTTTTGGTTAAATTTTATGTTTATGTCTTTGATTTCATCATTAAATTAGTGATTTGGGATGGAAAATTGGGAGGAAATGGAGGAAAGTTCTTAGGCCAAATTTTGAGGTTTTGATCGAGATTTTGGTATCGAATTTGAGTAATTTTGGTATGGGTGGACTTGTGGTCGAATGGTTGTTTGGATGTTGTGACTTTTACTCGATTCTGAGACGTAGGCCCAGGGGTCGACTTTTGAGTTGACTTTTTGACTCTTGATTAAGAGCTTAATATTTTCTTATGGAATTGATTCCTTTAGCTCGTGTTGATTGTATCGAACTATTTGTGGCTAGATTCGAGGCATTCAAAGGCTGTTTCGTGAGGCAAAAGTGTGTTGGAGTAGAGATTTGTGTGGTCTGAGGTAAGTAACACTTTTAAACTTGGTTCTGAGGATACGGAACCCCGAATTATGTGTTATGTGATTGGTGTTGAGGTGACGTACATGCTAGGTGACGAGCATGTGGGCGTGCATCATAAGAACTGTGACTTGGTCAATTTCGTGGAACTGTATAGGTTATTTGTCTTGTTATTATCCATATTTTTATCATGTGATAAAGTAATTGAGCTACCAGTCATGTTATAAATCATGTTTAGGACATTGGTACTATTGGGACCCACAATGGTCATTCCTTGTTGTTGAGTTAAACAATTGCAGTCATGTACTCAGTCATATTCATCATTCATCATATCTCAGTCTCTATTATTGTACATTGTCACATCTCATATCATTGATTAGGGCTGCTTAGTATGAGCGTTGTGAGCCTGAGATACTGGAGAGGTTAATGACTGAGTGAGGCCGAGGACCTGATTATGAGTGATAATTAAAGGATCGAGTTGCACACGCATCATGTTTTTATATACTTATGCCTGGATCTGGCTTCTCATAGCGCTTTGGTTGAAGGAGCCCCTTTGGATTCTGCACCCCCACAATAAGTGCAGTGGATATTATATTTGGGATAGAGTTCCCTGGCATGGACTTTCCCTATATATATATATATATATATATATGCATATTCGAGATGGAGTTCCCTGGGCATGGAGTTGCCCTATACATTTACATTTGGGATGGAGCTCCCTGGGCTGAACCCGCCTCGTGCTATACTGAGTGATCAAGTACTCCGAGAGTGTGAGTACATGAGGCTTCTATTGCAGTGTATCACATACAGCATGCACAGTGGAATGTAGGCATAGAAAGGTCATAACCCTCATCATTCAGAGTTGACCTATATTTTTTTTGTATTGAGTTTTTATCTGATGAACTTGAAAATATGCCTACATTTTTGTATTGTTATTTCTATATTGAACTATACCTGCTTATCTAGTCATTACTTTCAGTCCAAATGTTAGATTTGTTACTTATTGAGTTGCTTGTACTCACGCTACACCTTGCACTTCGTGTGCAGATCCAGGTGCTTCCGGCCACGGCGGTTGCTGAGTTGCAGAGTCCAAACCTTCGGAGATCATCAAGGTAGCTGTTTGGCGTTCGCAAACCTCAACTATCCTCTTTATCTTTTATTTTATTATTCAACTTTATTTTCTAAATGGTGTACCAGACTATATCTTTTTGTAGATGCTCCTGTACTTGGTGACACCTTGTTTTTTGAAAAAGTTTATGTATTGAGTTATGATTTCCTATCCTATTTAAGAGATTTCTCCTTTATTTAATCTTCTTGGTATTTTTCAAAGGTTTACAGTGTTGGAAATCTCTTAGTAGTCGACTTGCCTAGTACTATGATAGGCGCCATCAAGACGGGTTTGGTTTTAGGTCGTGATACCATAATAAGCACTGAAATGATCCCTAACCACCCGATACTCAACCCTAACATACAGCCAAGTTTGAAATCATTATACGAACCTATTGAAACCTTTAAATTCCGGTTTCGAGATCGTTTACTCAAAGTCAAACCTTGGTCAACTCTTCCAACTTAAGGCTTCCGAATTGAGAATTTTCCTTCTGAAACAACTCCGAACTTTTCGGAATTCAAATCCGACCACACGTACAAGTCAAAATACATGAAGTGAAGCTCCTCACGGCTTCAAACCGCCGAACGACGTGCTAGAGCTCAAAATAGTTAGTCGGGTCATTACAAATTGTTAGTTGATAAATTAAAATGTCGAATGTTTCAATCATATTTAGGTTGGTTCAAGGGTTCTCCGAATATTGATCGTGAAAATTAGAAATGTTTGAATTTATTAAAGATTAAACGCTTAAACTTGATCTAATTGATTAATAAACTAAAATGAAAAAGGTGAAGCACACGCCAATTACTATAAAGTCTCGATCTTCCAAGTTTTAAGTTTAATGTATTAACTAATGTGAAATTAAGAGTAAAAACTAAAAGCAAACATCAAACCAGCCAAGAAATATATAGTATCTCAAGTTTAGTTTTTTGTTTTTTGTTTTTTTTGTTTTTTTGGATATTAATGTTAGTTACCAACCACTTTTTACTACGACTAATTTAATGATGTGAGCCCAAGAAATTTATAGTATCATTTTAGTGTTTGTACATTTAATCTAATGGAAACTATTTTTTAAGGGAGTACAACCTAATATTCTTTAAGGTAGAGTTTCATGAATTAGAAAGAGCAAGATTTTGTATAACATCAAATGAATGAGTACTACAAGAATATCACAAATAGATTCAAAACCTTGAAAATTCAAGAAAATAGAAGGTACGGTCTAGCTTTTTTATCCTGTCAATTGTTTTTTATTTTCAATTATCCAATAATACTTATCACTTGGCTATTTTGAAAGGTCTTGATTATTTAGCTTTTTCTGCATGTGATACATGTGATACATCCAATACTTAAAATATTAAATCCCACCTACCATAGAACTTTAATAGTTTATCTATATATAGATGAATCATATAATAACTTACTTAATTGGAGCACAAAACTATTCAATAAAAAAAATGGCAAGCATGAAGAATATGCTCTTGTTAATGGTGGCTGCAATTTTATTTTGCAGCCATCAACAACTGGCCGTGGCCAGAGAAATGGCCGTAGCGAATGGTGGGAACGAGTTACAGCTCTGGCCATGGGACATTCCATGTTATTTACCATGGCCATTCCCATGGCCACGGCCATACCCATGCCCTCCTCCACGGCCACGTCCATGTCCGCCTCCACCTCCACCACCATGCTCGCCTCCACCACCACCACCAAGCCCGCCCCCGCCCGCCCCAAGTTCGAGCTGCTCGACTAGTGACATAGCAAAGATTGACAAATGCATGGTCAACACAACTAAAATTGATCCATGCTGCCCAACATTCAAGAGCATACTTGGTACTAGTTGCCCTTGCTATAAATATGCAGAGGATAAGTACTACTTTGATTTGATCTCTGTTGAATCTTATTGTGATGTTAATAGCCCTTGCAAGGGTTTGCAAGTAAGTTGTCTATCGCCTCTTCTCCTACTTCTTTCTAGCATAACTTCCTTTGGTCATTTTTTTCTGTTTAACAACAAGGGATTTGGGGAGGATAGTGTGTATGCAAATCTCTTATTTCCGATAGACTCTCGGCTCAAGAGGACGGAAAAGACGAGAAGAAATAATATATTGTTGGATTAAGAATATAAGTACACAATAAATGATATACACAACTAATAATAATTATATCAAAATTAAGAGTATAAGTACATTGAATGGACTAGAGAAATTATTTTATTAAGTCAGTATAAAATACATATCTCTACTTGATCCGTTCAATACATACAAAATGTACTAGCACAAGAAGTTGGAATTAAACCATTCCCATAATCAAGATAAATTATATTTATTCTTGTGCTACAACCATTTCGATGGTTTGTCCAATTTCATCATTAGATTGTGAACATAAACTTTATGACTTATAAGAAACGATGATTTAATCTTCCGTGTATAAGCTAAACTCTATACACTAAATTATCTACTATATAAGCAACTGACACACAAACAAATACATGATTTATTTAAAAGAAAACTTTATTGAATTGAATAAATAAATAAATAATTGTTCCATAAAGAATACTATAACAATATGCATGGTTTATAGTATATCCTAACATATATAAGTACCATCAACAGAAGCCATATAAATAATTATAAATTATAAGAACTAGAAAATTAATGAAATGCAATAACAATAACCAGTAAATAAGCTCGGTGCTATGAAAATCGGAAGGACAGTGTAAATACAATATTGACCACTAGCTGTCTAAGACCAACCCTATCAAACTAGACTCGCCCCCGATACGAAGCAGAAAAATACTCGACTACCTCTACACTTTTTAAGAAGAATTAAAAAAATTAATATCAAAGAGCCTCATCGAACCCCTTAAACTAAAAGTTACTGACAGAGAATATGCGTATAATTCATATAGAATATATATATAATCGGTGTATAATCTATATATATCGGTTAGAAAAAAGTAGACAGTAAATCCGTCCGATCATAAAGGGATCTTTACATAAATAACTAAGCAAATTTATTGTTTACTTTTTTTAGCAAATATCCTAGATTATATACATATTAAATATGAATTATGAGTATATTATATATTCACTGACTATTTTTTATTTAAGTGGTTGGATTGACGAATATTTAGATTAATTCATGTTTTCTATTATAGTAGCAAGTTTTAAATTTTACATGCATAAATTTTAAAAATTCTTTCGGTTAAAGTATATCTTACAATATCTCTTTTTGAACTTCTAATTACTTGGGCCAAAAGTATCTCGATACTCGAAAAACACAAAACAATTAAATTTATTGTTTATAATTGGTGAAATATTTCTTGGAATATTTTTAAAAATAGCCAGATTTACAACTGGTCGTTCAAAAATAGCCCAATTTCAAAAGTAATCGAAATTTAGTCACTTTAATGTAAAGATAAATCTGAGCGAAAACACTGTTCAAAACCCGAAAATACTCCAGTATATTATGTTGGAGTTCCAGCATAAGTATACTTGAACTCCAGTATATTATACTGGAGTTCCAGGATAGTATGCTGAAACTCCAGCATAATATGATGGAGTTCCAGCATAAATACACTAGAACTCCAGCATAATATACTGGAGTTCCAACAAGTATAATGGTCCAGTATATTATACTGGAGTCAGCAAAGTATACCGGTCCAGCATAATATGCTGGAGTTCATACACAAGTGCACCGAACTCCAGTATATTATGCTGGACCGGTCTCTATTGCAGCAAAACGGTGGCTATTTTTTATTGACTTGGTAAACGCTGACTATTTTTTATTTACCAGTACGAAAACTGGCTATACCGTGAAATTTTGGCGTATTTCTTTCTCTTCTGAATACGGTTGTGCCTAATGCTGCATTATGTTAATTAATTTCAGGTGATTAAGCTGTCCAAGGAGGAGTAAAAATAAAGTCTTAATGCTTAATTACAAATCTTGTATTATATTATTACTATTAATTACTCTTTCTATATGTAAAATGTTGTGTTTCAGCAATAATTTGGTGTCAAAATTGTAATTATATATTGTAGTACTCATTTCGTGCTCCAATTTCCTCTACATTTCAGTATTTTATTTTTTCCCCTCCTTATTTCAAGATAAAATGAAAGTTTGTTGAAATAAGAAAGATCGGAATTTTTTTAATCAAGAGGTGTTGTGCAATGATTGTTTCATCCTTCACTCTTAACTTTTAGAGCCTTAAAAGCAAAAATAAAAATAAAAATCCACGCAACACAGATTTAATTTAATCGAATAAATGAATATCAAATATAAAATACAAGATAGTTTTCTTCATAAATTGAAAGTTGTAGTGGTAATAGCAAAGAAAATTATACTCAAAGGAACTTGAAATATGCTACAAAAAGATCATATTATAGTGTCTAATAATGTGCAAAATACATCAAAGAATTATCAAAGGAATTAAGGAAAGCAGTAATATTGTAAAGGGCAACCCCGATGTACAAAGAATCTCTAATTCATGATGGATTCGGGGAAAGGGCTGCACCCCTAGCGGTGCGATTTCAGAACAAAGAAGTAACATTGTGATTTTAGAAAATGAAGTAGTATACTATAAGTGGCTAAAAATACTAGCAAAACAAGAAATAGAAATAGTTGAAAAGCAAGTAGACTAAAAGTCATTCATCTTGTTTATTCACATGATTTACAATTAACCACTCAAACTTCTCCTTTTTCTTTGAGAAGAAATGGATAACGGGCAACCAGGTGCACTAAGCTCACGTTATGCATGGGATCCGGGAAGAACCGGACCACATTGGATCTTATGTACGCAATCTTACCTTACATATTTTGAGAACAACAACACCAAACCCATGAATTCCCACGAGTGGGGTCCGGGGAAGGTAAGATTTATGTAGCCTTATCCCTACCTTAGAAGGCAGAGAAGCTATTTCCGATAGACCCTTGGCTAGCATATTTTGAGAAGAAACAGATAAATAAAGGAAAAAGATTTTACAGCAAATTGACTAATTCTTTTGTCCTCAGTTTCCACCTCTAGCTGCAGAAAATGATGGCATAAAGTTCTTTTGCTGTCCATGTAATTTCAACAAGGCTTTCTAGAGGACCAGCAATATCCTCAGCTATCATCATCAGTAAGACCCTACATTCTAAGAGCAAAATATTAGCATCAAATAGCCAAATAAAAATAGATAGAAATCAAATAATCAACAAATGTGAGGTTGAAACCATTTTAAAGAATCACATGTTCTCTTATCTCCTAATAAGTCAACAGCAACAACAACAAAAAATCCGGTGCAATCCCACACGTAAGGTCTGGGGAAGGTAATGTGTATGCAGACCTTACCCCTAGCCGTGCTTGTCCTTTTTTCTTTGTCCGTGTATATCAACCCCTTTGAGGAAAGTGATGACATATATGTTCTCTTCTCAGTTCTGACAGGTAAATTGCACGTACAGTCCCTGAACCTTATCCACTGTAATAGTAACGTCACAAAATTATTTTTTGCCATATTATAGTAACTAAACTTTACCACTACGCCGAGGGTCTATCGGAAACGGCCTCTATACTTTCTAGGTAAGGGGGTAAGGTATGCGTGCACACTACCTTTCCCAGACCCCACTTGTGGAATTATAGTGGATTTGTTGTTGTTGTCGTTAAATTTTACCACTACAAAAGCAATGTCACAAAACTTTATTTTGTTTGAAATGGAAGTCGCAATACTATTTTTAGTTACATTAGAATAAATGGCTGTCACTTATAACAATAAAAAGTCAAAAAAATTCACCTGCTATAATCGTAAAGTCACCTTGATAGGTAAGCTTTGTCTTTAGAATGGGTAATATTTAGTTCAGTTACTTTAATGTGACAAAAGATAGTTCTATGACTTTACTGTTATAGTGGATAAAGTTTAGTGACTTTACTATTATAGTGGGAAAAATATCACTTGGAATTCTTGGTAGAAACCTCTTGTAATATGGTTTCTCAAGTTCCTGAAAACTTTAGTCTACAAACTCCAATTTCAGTCTCTCTAACTACTAAACTATCTAGAAACTGAAATATGTATAACCACAACAGCATTTTGCTGCTATTTAAAGGTCTTAACAGAAGCTAAAGGACTAACCTAGAATCTTGCTGAAGTTAAGCAGAGACATTGAAGCTAAAACCTTATGCTCAACCAAATCACCATGTTGTAAGCATTCTATCAGCAGACTGATAATAGCCAAAAATGCAGATAGTTCAAACTCCGAGTCGGTCGGTAAAGCTAGTGCTGAGCTTAACCATGCGACTGTTGTTAGACAAATCCTAACCAATTCTGAGTTTCCAGAACCTAAACACTTTGAAAGAGCCTCCACAAATGACTTCTTTCCACTACCAATGAGTAATACCGATGCATTTACCAACCACTTTTTCCTCGCCTCTTCTTCTCCGTCCTCCATCTAACAATTTTCGTGCTTCAGTTTACACTTTACAATCAGAGGAAAACAATAATTTTTGCTTCACCTTATAAAGTTCACAGGACGGTACAAAGATAGGGTATAGAAATTTTTGGTTGGTGGTCCTAAGTTATTGTTGTAACTACTGGTGTAAGTCCATATAATTTTGTATTTCGATGAAAATATTTCTTAGATGAATTCAGTCAGGGAAAAAGAAGAAAACTTACCATCATAACAGTTGCATCAACCAGTGTATTATTCTCTTCGTCATCAGGATATTCCTCGTCAAAACCTTCAAGAAAGCCAGCTTGTTTGAGGATCCAATCCTCTGTCATAATCTTACCTGAGAAGGAAAAATGCCCTCCCAGAATAAGGAGTGCTTTGCAACAGATTTCTCTGCTCCTTTCATCCAATAAGCTGCTTTCTAAGGCCATAGTAATAGCATCAACAGCACCATCTCTGTACGTGTTGGCCATTTCTGTGTCTGCCTGTAAGATTCAAATACAAAATTAGCCTAGACTCGAAATGACATTGACCTTAAAAATTATGCTGTTGTAACAGCCCAACACACTAGTGATATTGACCGTTTTGGGATTAGGGCCCGCACGGCTTTAAAATGAGTCACTATGGTCTAAGGCCTGCTTACTTATATACCTAGCATCTCTCCCGTGTTTTGTCAATATGGGATTTGCCTAGGTCGTCGTAGTTGTCTTTTAAACAAGTGACCAAAACTACAACGATTATTCCTCAATCACAAACTAGATGGGGTTGGCTATAGGGAATATTGATTCATATATAAAGATTCTGTTTTATTCCAACACATTTCTTTTTGTTCCAATGAGGGTATATAATTTTTTTTTTAAGGAAAAAGTAAGAGTCCTCTAAAACTAGAAATTCTCCAAATCTCATACTTCTTCCCATCCTGGGATAATCAAACTACAATAATAATAATAACAAGTCATGATCTCAACTTGCCTATATACATCATTTTCTTCCATTGTGTTATGGTTTTGGCTAAGTCCAAATTTATTTTGAGATATTGTAGGTCTTTAGAAACACAGCCTAGTAACCCGATTAGTATTAACATGCTGTTTAGGGAGGAATATCCAATAAAGAAAAAAATTCCAAATTGCTGGATGTCTAGAAGAGCAGAGCCTAATCTGCTGACTGAGCTTGACATGCAATCTACGAACTCGAGCGGGGAAAAAAACTGTGGTTCAGCAAAGAAACAAGTATCAAAAATGACATACGTATATAAGAGAATTGAGAAACAAGAGAAGGTGTCTCTCTAAGTGCCTTTGATATTCACTTAATAAATTATCCAAGATCAAAACTCCTGCAGCAACAAGCTCAAAGAAACTGAATTGGACATGAGCAGTATCGTAGAAGAATATGAAAACGTTCATGAACTTCGTTTAGAGAAATCTTTAAATTTGAAACCTACTAGAAGATAAAAGTGCAAGAGCAGCGTGGCAACAATGGATCTCTGTTCACATGGACAATCGTGGAGATACATCAGTAAATCATTCATTGCTTGGACTATAGTATCTTTATGAATGCCTTTTATGAAGAACTTTGCATCTTTTCTCCTGAAACATGGGAGCGCGGCACAGAGTTAACTAAATCAATGCATTATCATTAGTCCAACAAATATATAGTATTTCAGACTGCTTAAGTGCAAAACAAGTTTCATCTAACTTTATGTATGGTATAATCTAATATTCAAATTTCCTATAAAGGAAAACCAAGTACCTGTTAAGGCAAATGAGTTCAGTCAGGAGTGAAAAGGCATTTCTTCTCAATTCCAACTCTTCATTCTGAAGAAGATTGAGCAGACACATCTTGTCAACATTTCTGGCAACTACATTTCTACAATTATTGTCAGCTTCAATGCAAGAGCAAAGAATCCCAGAAACATATATCTTCTCCCTTTCCTTTCCACAATTAAATCTCTGGATCAGAAACTGTAAGCTTCCGAGGGATATAAGTTGCTCTAGAGTTTCTCTTCTTTCATCCTGATTTAAAGCAATAAGAAGTTGTTGCAATACGGAAACAACTATTTCATTCTTTAACCAACGGTGTTTCCCTGAATCGCCTGCTGCTTTAGAGAAATAGGTCAGAAGACGCCTCCAATGTTCGGACTTCCAATTGGTGATAACACGCTTCAAAATGAAGTTAGTACGGGGTACACTTTGGCATTCTAACAATCTTCGCGTTACTGGACATGTTCTATTTCCTTTAGAAAACCAGCTTGTAATAGATGCTCTCTCAAAGGTTTGGCCAGTCTCAAGGGTAACTGGATCTTCAAAAAGTACTCCAGTCAAAGGGCAGATAAATTCCTGTGGTATGTTTGCGGAAGATCTTCCAGCATAATCTTCATAATCGACTCCTAAATATTTTCAAATCATCATCATAAGCAATTAATCAATTACTGAATGTAAACGGAACACTCTCAAAGATGATTTTCACCTACCTTGAGCAGGAAGCAGTAACTCAGATGGCTGCATTTTCATAGTAAAATGGTGAGATTATAGCGAAAAATTAAAAAGTATCGCTCCTCTTTTTAAAATTTGAGGAGAACAAAGAGTTTAGAATGTTACTGTGCAATCAAGAGCCAAAGCAACTTCCGAAAATAGATGAAGAGGAGGAGCAGCATGAATGATTGAATCCTCAGTCTCCTTTTGCTCACAAGCTGCTTTCGCTATCCTGTTGAATATGAACTCGGTCAGATTTGCAGGTGCAAATGATTTTGTCATGTTCGACTTCAACGGAGGTGTTTCCTTCAAATCAGTGTTTCCAAATATTTCCATGAAATCTTTTTCTTCTGGAGAATTCTTTCCGAAAACCCCCTCTGCATCCTCAGCTGTTGATGCACCATACTACACAGAAAAACGCCCCTGACTGTAACTTGTCTTATGTAATATAAAATCTGAAAGGGAAAATAATAATGTTTGGCAAGCATAGATCCTAGCTCACTAGATCAAGAAATGACAGAAAACTACTAGACTGATCTGACAACTTTCACATTTACTTTCCTAATCATAGACACTATTTAACAAGAACAAATTTAACTGCATATCTTAATTTGGTAAGACCAACGACAAAAGAAAAGGAATGTATGCTTACATTTATAAATATTATCATCCATTTCAAGTTTATAGAACTGTAATTGAGAATGGGAAAGAGATAAAATCATGAGCTACATCCACACCTAAGTGAAGCATTGAAAAATAGCATCAAAGACAGAAGGAACAACAATACTGAAACTGCTTCAAAAGTATTGATAAAAGTACAAGTAGGTTTACAAAGTAGATTTAGAAGAAACCAAGTTTATGTTGGATTACAGGAGCAAAGAAGTCTACGTCATTATTTCAAAAACAAACATCCCAAAAATTACAACCATAACCTAAAACAATTTATCGTGTCAAATGGACCATAAAGTATTTTATTTGCTTCACATTTCACCGGCCAAATGTGGGAAGGAACTTAGCCAGGATTTAACCAACAAAATGTAAACATATTTGCACATTTTTGTCTAATCACGATCTATGTTTCTTTCGAAGTTATGTGTTCAACACTTACTGAATCAACTATAGCACCGGGCTCAACATCATGATCCATACACTTAATCACTTCAGCAGAGTATGTCAATGCTACCAGGCTTTCGGCAGCAAAACTAGAAGGCCTCCTCACACTAACTTCGTAGCTTTCTTCCCGGTCCTCCTCTGATTCATTTTCTAGTTTATGTGAATGACGGAACACTTCATCATACAACTTTTTGCTGACCACTGGCTGTGGTGAGAAACCGCCAACAGTACTACTTAAGTGGGAAGAGTTACTAAAGGAACGTTCATACTGAACAGATACAGAAGGAGTTTCAATAGAAGGAAGTAACGGAATGTCAGCCCCTTCAGTTAGCCATTCCTTGTAATAAAGTGCAAACTGATAAGTACCTTTGTCCAGATTTTCATTGTACATTTTTTCAAGAAACTTCAGCTTCCTTGACTTATTATGTTGACCTCCAAGAAAATTAGCTTCTGAGTCAAACCAGACCTTCAAATTTGAAAAATGACAAAGAAATATGCGATCCCACAAATCAGGCAACAAATTAGTCCTTGCCTGAAAAGGTGAATCACAGAAAACTTGCAGTAGGTGCTTTGCAGCTATACGATCCTTCTTCTGTATCTTATATATGACACTGAGATACAGATGAGCACAAGCTGCCAATTTAGTATTGGGAATACTAGAAGTAAATCCATCTCGTAAATCGTTTGAATTCAACCCTGTAATTACACTAAGCTGAAGTGAGGCTTTCTTAAGTTCTTTTCCGTTCGCACAATCCTCTGCAGCTCTTTCTACTGTTTCAATAGCTTGTTCAAGAGTGGCTAGGACCTTGCTTTCAGTATTGAGGCCTTCTTCTAGTCCAACAAAATTTAGGGAAGCGAAACTATTGTGACGAAGTGATGTCCTAAAATCCTCATCTACGAGAAAACGTTTTATGTATCCACTCAAGATAGAGATTACAGCCTGAACAGCAACTTCATCAAGAGCAGGAATAACTGCAGTGTTCTCAATCTCAGCTTTTTTTAGGCTTCTAATTGCATCATAACTTTTGTTGGTTAGCGAACTTCTAGTTGATCTGCTGTAGGAGGTCTCAGGCTGTTCAATATGTTTCTGATAATCTGAAAGAAATTTACCAGAATTATTGATACATTTTGTTGTTGCTTTTTCGAAGGATTGTCGCTTTCCTTCTGCTTCCTCACTTCTGCTAGAAGCCCTGCCTTCACCACTCCCATTTCTGTAAGTTTGATTCGAGTATATATGATTGTATCTCGAACCATTTCCCTCTCCAACCTCAACTATCTCATTGCTTTGAGAAGCATCAGCAGCTAGCAATTCATCAAAAGAACTAATGCTTATTCTCTTAACATCCGATGATAGATCGCACGAGCCCATTCTGTGCTTACTTTCCTTCTTTTGCCTCCTATCTGCAAATTTGACTCTCGGGGTCTTATCTTTCAAGTCATGCCACGGGATAGCAGATTTTGTCCTCTCGGTTTTTCTTGTGCCTGATGAAGACACTGGTTTATGAGGGTCTTGTGGGTAAATAGGTCCACGTCTTGCCTTTGTTCCGGATGAAGCTCTAGGCACTGTTTTTGACATCTTCCTATCGAATCCTTCTTTAGCGAGGAGGTCCTCGAGTGACATGGCCATCTTCACTCAGATTAGAATATCAATTACCTAAAAGAAAGCAAACAAAAGAGAAAGTTCAATTCCAATAATGTGATGATTCTACCACACAACAACAACCACAACCCAATGTATTCCCACTACGATTCTACCACACGAAATCCTTAGAATAAAAACTCAAGTTTCAAATACCTTACTGTATTGCTTTATATATACTCATCTCCTCAACAGATGTCTGCAATCACACAAATAAAACAAATAGAGAAAATATCAAAACTCTGAATTGCACAGGTCACGTACTTCACACCAAAACAAAATCTCTAGATACTTACACCGCAAATTAGCTCTACTCTCTAATCAAGCATTTCATCAGAAGGGGAAAAAAAAGAAACAGAAAAAGAACCTTAGATTTGAATAAAAAAAGAAGTTTCATAAAACTAGCATAGAACACTTTAATATCTGCTACACCAAAAGAGATCAAAACATGGCATAACTAAATAAATAGACCTGTTAACATAAGAACTTTAAGAAGATCAACTTCTA
This sequence comes from Nicotiana glauca, assembly GCA_026770625.1. NCBI lineage: Eukaryota > Viridiplantae > Streptophyta > Magnoliopsida > Solanales > Solanaceae > Nicotiana > Nicotiana glauca. The sequence continues at coordinate 144,489 of MU762003.1, read as the reverse complement.
ATCAAACCCCAGTTTTCTAAAGTTACTCTAACTAAACATGAACAAGTCATAAACAAAGAATTGGGAAAAGTATTAAAATGTCAATTCCATATCTCTTCTAACCAAAACCCAATATTCCAAATTCAATACTCCAACTTTGCAACATCCCCTCAAAGAACAAAAAGGGCATAATCAAGAAACACAAATAAGAGCAAACCTTAAAGTACAACTGTGAAAAATGAAGTACCTTTCAGCTTGTATTATCTTCCATCAAAAGACCCCATAAACCAAACAAGAAAAACACACAAAACCCACTAATAACTAGTGATTTCCTTTTAGTTTTCTTGGTTGGAAATTTCAACAACAACAACAACAAAAAATCCAGTGTAATCCCACATAGTGGTGTCTGGGGAGGGCAGTGTGTATGTCCGACCTTACTCCTATCTCGTGGAGATAGAGAGGTTATTTCCAATGGACCCTCAGCTCATTGGTTGGAAATTTGGATTAGGAAAAGTTTTAAAATGTCTATTCCATCTTTTGTAACCAAAACCAAACATTCCATAGAGTATCTTAACGATGCAACATACCCTACAACAACAACAACAACAACCTCTCGATTATATGAATCCTCACTGACCATGTTTCTCCATTTAAGCTCATGTTATAAACTATGCAAAATACCCTCCAAGCGAAAAATAGGAAACAATCAAGAAACACAAATTATGAGCAAAAGGAAGTACCTTTCAGCTTGTATTATATTCCATTAGGAGACCCCATAAGCCAAACAATAAAAACACATAAAACCCATCAAAAACCAATGAATTTCCTTTGATTTTTCTTGATTGGAAATTTGGATTGAGTAAAACAAACAAAAGGGGTATAAAATCTTCCCAGAAAAACTGAGATGCTTATTAAAGGGAAACTCAAAGGCCATTGAGTTGATGAATGAAAACAGAGGAAACAACAAAAAGAGAGGAAATTGCTCAAAGGTTACACTAGGCAGCAATGGAGTTTGAAAGGAGAGAAAAAAGACAAAGAAAAACAGACAAAATTAGAAATTCGCCAAGTATTTTAGTAACAAGAGTCACTTTCGGGGAACAAGGTACAACTTTGTTAGATCTTAGTACAAGACCCATGATGCATATGTTTATCTGGCTGAAGCTTTCAACTGCCGTTCCCTCCGTCGCTTTCAGAAATAAATAATTTCTTTTACTAAGAAATAAAAATAAATACATTTGCAGACCCAAAACTATAGGAGAATACTTTTTTGGGATTAATGCGTTTGAATTTTGGACCGAATAAATTAAAATTAGACTATTGATTTTATGGTGAATTTGGTCCCATCTATTAAATGCTATTGAAACTAATCTAATCCCTTCACCCCTCTATTTAAAATACGTAAAAGGGCTAGAACGGCCCCTAACCTATTCATTTTGGTCTATAAATACCCCTCGTCTATTTATTTTGCTAAGAGTGACTCTACAGTTAAAAATCTAGCTTATTTGTACCCTTATTTCTAGCGGATTACATATCATTAAAAAAAGATTTTGTTAATTCTATGCGGCCATTTCTGATTGGTTATTAAATATGGTACACCCCAATCAATATTTAAGTCCACCCATTACCCATCCAGACCGACCCAATCCATCAAAAATCCTTTTAGTCCCAAAATACCCGATTTCATATCAGTTTTCACCTATTTCATACTGCAAAATACTGCTATTTTCTCATCTCTCCTCTCTCATCTCCCATCTCTTAACTCGGAATTTGGTAAATTGGAGTTCCTTTTTTTTGTTGCTTCAAATGTCTAAATCTTCCTCTACTTCTTCTCGCGATGCAAGTGGCTTTCATGCTTGTTATTGTGGACTGATAGCTAATCATTTTACTGCTACGACTATGAATGGTGGTCGTAGATTCTCTAAATGACCTCCTTACGAGAATAATGGTTGTCGTTATTGGGAATGGCACGATGAAGAACTTCCACCTCATGTGTCAAATATTTATCCACGAGCAAAAAAATTCATTAGACACCCCTTCGTCAAGATAGGAATAAGCTTAGGAAGACGGGTCGATAATATGGTTGGTAGTAAAGCAGCAGATTTGAATAATCTATCTACATTGGAGGAGAAAGTTTCAAATTTATAGAGTTGAAATGGAAGCAATGAAAAAAGTTTATACTATGGTCATGAGTTATTTTTGTTGTCTTTGTGGCTTGCAAAATGATAGAGAAGTTGTTATTTTGGTTAGTAATGTCCATAATTTGAAATAGGTGAAAATGATATGAAATCGGGTGGTTTGGGGCTAAAGGGGTTTTTGATGGGTTAGGTGCCATGGCCCCAAAATCAACCCGGTCGTGATGGCACCTATCATTGAATTAGGTCAGCCGACACATTCCCAAATTAATACGACATTTCATTAAAATTTAGATAATAACCTTTTTCGTACTGAAATTTTCCATAAAGAGATAAATTCAAAAACCAAAATGCGGAAAATAAAAGCCCGACCTCGGGTCTCACTAAGTCATGAGTAAATACTACAACTATTCTGAAATATAACAAGACAAAAACAATCTGCAAATCAATTACTAATATCTATAGGGAGATAGGACAAAGAAGAGCAAGGCCGCGATGACCATGCAGCTATCTTGCCAACTCCAAAATCTCTGCGGCAGATGAAAATCAACACTCGCTAGCACGTCCAGCAACCCCTGGATCTACACACAAGGTGCAAGGAGTAATGTGAGTATGCCAACTCAGTAAGTAACAAAGGTAAATAAAGACTGAGCAATAGGAAACACATAAAATCCACATCAAAAATCTCCATAAGTACAACATGCTTTCAAATCAGTATATGAGTCAAATCATCTCGTTTAAAAATTTAGTTTTCGGTGAAAATCGTTTGAAGATGCTTTTCAATAGAGACTCAATGCAATTTAGAGTAAAAGTGATGAAAATCGTAAACAACCCCTCGAGCGAAATATAGTTCGTATACAGCCCCTCGGGTAACATAATGTTACGACCCGGATTTTCCACCATCGGGAGTCGTGATAGCGCCTACTAGTGGGAGCTAGGCAAGCCAACTCTTACTTACATTCCCATTTTTTTTATCGGATGTCTCATTTTAAAACATTAGAAATAAAACTATGAGTACAGCGGAATAAATAAATTTAGCGGAAGACTTAATAAATATTACTAGCTGCGATACAGAAATCCAAACATAATATACTACCCAAGAACTGGTGTCACAACACTCACGAACTTCTAAGAATACTATACAAAATCGTCTGAAAGAAATATAACTGTTTGTCTCGAATACATGAGATAACAGACTGAAAAATAAAGTTAGAAGAGACAACGGGTCCTGAGGACACCTGCGAGGCTACCCCGATGTCTCGGTGGTCGGAATATCAACAATCGCACTACTGTCGTTGCTGATGTCCGAAACCTATATCTGCGCAAAAAGAATGCAGAGTGTAGCATCAGCACAACTGACCTCATGTGTTGGTAAGTGCCTAGCCTATCCCGGCGAAGTAGTGACAAGGCTAGGACCTGACACCTACATAAACATGTACAGTTAAAAATATATATACGACAAAATAGCAGGAAATAACATCTAATATTTAAGAAGAGAAAACATGCTCTGGAGTAGCCACAGAATATATATATTAATAGAAATAAAATAAAGGAATTTAATTCACTTTCAAACTCAACTCATCTTATTACAGGAGTGCAAACACTCGCTCTCATTTTAATATCAATACAGTACACAATATGTCACTGACATCTATGGCCAATAACAATAATCAATATAATTATGGTAGGCGTACCACTCGTTTTCATTTATTTATCAAAACAGTACATAATAGGTCACCGGCAACTATGGCCAATACCAACAATCATTATCTGTTAGTGATGCGGCGTGCACCCCGACCCTTCCGATATGTCACCGGCATCTATGGCCAATAACAGAAATCCATATATTTTATTAGTGATGCGGCGTACATCCCGACCCTTCTGATATATTACCGGCAAGAAATCAATAATAATTAATCAACAATATATCTATTATCGATATGAAACCAATAATAATTACTCAACAATATATATATTACCGGTATGAAACCAATAATAATTACTCAACGATATATATATTGCCAGTATGAAACCAATAATAATTACTCAACAATATATATATTACCGATATGAAACCATTAATAATTAATCAGCAATATATCTCTTTACCGGTATGAAACCAATAATAATTATTCATATAATCACATAAGATTATTAAAATTTAATCCATTTAAGACTCACGGTCATGCTTGACCTCCAACGTATAGATACTCGTCATCATGCCTATACGTCGGACTCCACACATAACAATTAGCACATAAAATCAACTCCTATTCCCTCAAGCTAGGATAGATCAAACACTTACCTTGAAAGTTTACGGCCAACTCAATCCTTAGCAATGCCTTTTCCTTTCGAATTTGGCTCCAATTCAATCGTATCTATACACAATTGATTTAATATCATCAATACGACTTAACAAACTAGTTCAAATGGCTAAATATATTTTCTACAACATTCTGCCCGGAATAGTAAAATCGACCCCGGGCCCACGTGGTCAAAATACGTGGTTCGAACCATTTTCCGATAACCCATTCACTCACGAATCCGAATATATAATTTGTTCTTAAGTTCGACCCCAAAACGAGGTCTAAATCATAAATTCTTTAAAAACCCTAACTATACCCATTTCTCTAATTTTTTTTTTTACCCATTTTTACATGTTTAGGCCTAAGAATTCGAATAATATTTATGGAAGATGAAGAAAACGAGTCAAGAATCACTTACCCAAAAAGTTTGATGAATAATCGCCCAAGAATCGCCAAGAAAGCTGTTGGAGAAGAGAGAGTTTTGTGAAATGGGATCTAATCCCGTTCTGTTCTGTTTTTCAGAACTTAAAAATCACTGGGCGAAATTGCTCTATGCGATCGTGGAGCAAGGGATGTGATCCCATAGAGTAAAATAAAATTGTTCACTGCGATCGCATGGAAGGAGTTGCGATCGCGTAGAAGGGGCAGGCTATTCTATGCGATCGCAAGCCTCACTGTGCGATCGCATAGAGGAAAAATGTGGGGGGCTGGGTTTGTACAATGCGATCGCAGGAGGAGGAGTGCGATCGCATAGAAGGATTTCTAAGCTTCAAAATTTACTCTATGCGATCGCGGGAAGTAGTATGCGATCACGTAGAAGGAAAATGGCAAGCTATGCGATCGCAGGAAGGCTAATGCGATCGCATAGAAGGATTTGGGAACCCCTGGACTTTGCTCTATGCGATCGTAGCTATGCCTATGCGATCGCATAGAAGGAAATCCCTGTGCACCTACTGTAGATTTTCTGCAGCTTTTCTAAGTCCAAAACTACCTCGTTACCTATCTGAAACTCACCCGAGCCCTCGGGAATCCAAACCAAATATGTACACTGACTCAAAAACATCATACGAACTTGCTCGAGCGATCAAATCGCCAAAATAACATCAAAATCAATGAATTGAGCTTTAAAATCCAAGAAATCTTTCAAATTTCATAAACTTCCAAATTTTCCAATTTAAGGCCGAAACACGTCAAACGACGTCCGTTTTCAACCAAACTTTACAGGAAGCGCTTAACCAATATATATGAATTGTACCGGGCGGCGGAACCAAAATACGAGCCTGATACCATTACGTTTTGATCAAATTTCATTTTTATTTTCCTTAAACATTTTCAGAAAAGGATTTAACAGAAAAATTCATTTCTTGGACCTGGGACCTCGGAATTCGATTACGGGCATACGCCCAAGTCCCATATTTTTCTACGCACTTTCCGAGACAGTCAAATCACGGGTCCGGGTCCGTTTATCAAAAATGTTGACCAAAGTCAACTACATCAATATAAATATCAAAATTCTTCAAATTTTTCACATAATGCATATATTTCAATATTAAAACTTTTCGGCTTCGCGCCCGGACTGCGCACGCAAATTGAGGCAACTATAAATGAGGTTTTCAAGGCCTTAGCAGCTCGAAATAACTGAGAAAACAAGTGATGACCCTTTGGGTCGTCACATTCTCCACCTCTAAAATAACCGTTCGTCCTCGAACGGATAAAAGAAAGAAGTACCTGAGTCAGGAAATAGACGAGGATAACAACTCCGCATCTCAGACTCGGACTCTCAGGTCGATGCCTCAGGAGGCTGACCTCTCCACTGAACTCGCACAGAAGGAAAACTCTTCGACCTCAACTGTCGAACCTGCCGGTCTAGAATAGCTACCGGTTCCTCCTCATAAGATAGATCCTTGTCCAATTAGACAATACTGAAATCTAACACGTGCGATGGATCGCCGTGATATTTTCGGAGCATGGATACATGAAACACTGGATGCATAGCTGATAAGCTAGGTGGCAAGGCAAGTTTATAAGCCATCACTCCCACGCGATCAAGAATCTCAAATGGGCCAATGAATCTAGGGCTAAGCTTGCCCTTCTTCCCAAATCTCATCATGCCCTTCATAGGCGATACACGGAGCCATACTCGCTCACCAACCATGAAAGCTACATCTCAAACCTTGCGATCCGCATAACTCTTTTGCCGCGACTGAGCTGAACGAAGCCTGTCCTAAATGATCTTGACCTTGTCCAAGGCCACCTGGACTAAATCTATATCCAACAACCGAGCCTCTCCCGGCTCAAACCATCCAACTGGAGACCGACATCGCCTACCATACAATGCCTCATAAGGAGCCATCTGAATGCTGGATTGGTAGCTGTTGTTGTAGGCGAACTCTGCTAAAG
>MU762003.1:111256-132747 GCA_026770625.1 Nicotiana glauca | reverse complement strand
ACGGTGCAAAATAGGAAGACATGTACGAATATGTAGACCCAGGGTCAAAAAGCAACGAAGCCTCTCTGTCACAAACCAGAATAATACCTATAATAACAGTATCTGAGGACTCAGCCTCTGGTCTGGCAGGAAGTGCATAACATCGGGGCTGGGCCCCACTACCCTGAGCAATATCTCTGGGACGATCAGCTGTTGGTTGGCCTCTACCTCTATCGGTCTGAGCTCCACCTCTATGACCTCTACCTCCACCTCTATGTCCTCTACCCCCGCCTCTAGCTGGCTGGGCAAGCTGTGGAGCAACTGGAGCCTGAATCATAGCACGAGAACCCTGCTGCTGCGACTGAGCTCCTCTCATTCTTGGGCAATGTCTCCTGATGTGACCCAAATCTCCACACTCATAGCACCCATCTGAACGCGGCAACTGAGAAAACTGAGACTGATCTCGCCGACCCGAATGATCACCTCAGAAACTCTGAAGTGGTTGTGCACTGATAGGTGCTTATGGTGCACTGTACAGCTGCTGATCAGAGTAATGCGGCTGAGAATCACGACCACCTGAAGTACCGTGAGAAACCTGAAGGGCTGACTGGAAATGCCTAGGAGAATGGCCTCTACCATAAAAATCTCTACCTCCAGATGAGGTACTACTGAATTTGCCTGAATTACGGGGCCTCTTATCCGACCCATGACCTGCTCCCTAAGACAGAGCTATCTCGATCCGGCGGGCTGCATTGGCCGCCTCCTGAAAAGTGATCTCACTCCCGTCTCCCATAGCCATCTGAAGACGAATTGGCTGACTCAAGCCATCAATAAATCTCCTCACCCTCTCTCTATCGGTGGGAAGTATGGCGGTGGCATATAGAGCTAGGTCAATGAACCGAGTCTCATACTGTGTGATAGACATGGAGCCCTGATGGAGGCACTCAAACTGCCTGCGAAGAGCCTCCCTCTGAGTCACTGGAAGAAACTTTTCCAAAAATAATTCTGCAAATTGGCCCCAAGTCAAAGATGGCGACCCTGCTGGTTTAGATAAGCAATAATCTCTCCACCATGTCTTGGCGGATCCAAATAGACGGAAAGTGGCAAAGTCAACACCATTGGTCTCCACAATACCTATAGTACGGAGAACCTCGTGGCAGCTATATAGAAAGTCCTGGGGATCCTCTGAAGAGGTGCCACTGTATGTGGTAGTGAAGAGCTTGGTAAATCTGTCAAATCTCCATAAAGCATCGGCGGACATAGCTGCACCCTCACCAGTCTGAGTCACTATGCCTGGCTGAACTACCTCAGCTGGTTGAACCACTGGAACCTGAACTTGGGGAGATACTGGCTCCGGAGTGCGCGTAGCGGGAATCTGATTACCTCCTCCAGCATGAGAAGTGGCTGGTGCTGCTAGAAGCAACCCTGCTCGGGTGACACTCTCTACAAAGCCTACCAGTCGGACCAGCGCGTCCTGAAGAACTGGGGTAGCGATGAACCCCTCTGGGACCTGAGCTGGGCCCACTGGAACTGCTGAGGCCGGAACCTCCTCCTCTACATGAATCTGAGGTTCTGCCACTGCTGCTGCTGCTCAGGGCTGAGCTCTGCCCCTACCCCGGCCTCGACCTCGGCCTCTGCCCCTAGAGGGTGCTGCTACTGCTGGGGCCTCAGGCTGCCGGTCAGCAGATGAGGAAGCGCGTGTTCTTTCCATCTGTGGAAGAACAGAGTAGAAATTCAATTAGCATTTGAAGAACAAGTTCGCACGACAGGAAAGAATAAAGGTGAAATTTTCCTAACTCTGTAGCCTCTGGGGGATAAATACAGACGTCTCCATACCGATCCCTCAGCCTCTACTAAGGTTGTTCGTGAGTTGTGAGACCTGTGCAACCTAGAGCTCTGATACCAACTTGTCACGACTCGGATTTCCCACTATCGGGAGTTGTGATGGCGCCTACTAGTGGGAGCTAGGCAAGCCAACTCTTACTTACATTCCCATTTTTTTTATCGGATGTCTCATTTTAAAACATTAGAAATAAAACTATGATTACAGCGGAATAAATAAATTTAGCGGAAGACTTAATAAATATTACTAGCTGCGATACAGAAATCCAAACATAATATACTACCCAAGAACTGGTGTCACAACACTCACGAACTTCTAAGAATACTACACAAAATCATCTGAAAGAAATATAATTATTTGTCTCGAATACATGAGATAACAGACTGAAAATTAAAGATAGAAAAGACAACAGGTCCTGCGGACGCCTGCGAGGCTACCCCGATGTCTCGGTGGTCGGAATATCAACAATCGCACTACTTTTGCTGCTGTTGTCCGAAACCTGTATCTGCACAAAAAGAGCGCAGAGTGTAGCATCAGCACAACCGACCCCATGTGTTGGTAAGTGTCTGGCCTATCCCGGAGAAGTTGTGACAAGGCTGGGACCTGACACCCGCATAAACCTGTACAGTTAAATATATATATATATATATATACACGACAAAATAGCAGGAAACAACATCTAATATTTAAGAAAAGAAACATGCTCTGGAGTAGCCACAGAATATATATATATATTAATAGAAATAAAATAAAGGAATTTAATTCACATTCAAACTCAACACATCTTATTACAGGAGTGCAAACACTCGCTCCCATTTTAATATCAATACAGTACACAATATGTTACTGACATCTATGGCCAATAATAATAATCAATATAATTGTGGTAGGCGTACCACTCGTTTTCATTTATTTATCAAAACAGTACATAATAGGTCACCGGCAACTATGGCCAATAACAACAATCATTATCTGTTAGTGATGCGGCGTGCACCCCGACCCTTCCGATATGTCACCGGCATCTATGGCCAATAACAGAAATCCATATATTTTATTAGTGATGTGGCGTACATCCCGACCCTTCCGATATATTACAAGAAACCAACAATAATTAATCAACACTATATCTATTACCGATATGAAACCAATAATAATTACTCAACAATATATATATTACCGGTATGAAACCAATAATAATTACTCAACAATATATATATTACCAGTATGAAACCAATAATAATTACTCAACAATATATATATTACCGGTATGAAACCATTAATAATTAATCAGCAATATATCTTTTTACCGGTATGAAACCAATAATAATTATTCATATAATCACATAAGATTATTAAAATTTAATCCATTTAAGACTCACGGTCATGCTAGACCTCCAACGTATAGATACTCGTCATCATGCCTATACTCGGACTCCACACATAACAATTAGCACATAAACTCAACTCCTATTCCCTCAAGCTAGGATAGATCAAACACTTACCTCGAAAGTTTACGGCCAACTCAATCCTTAGCAATGCCTTTTCCTTTCGAATTTGGCTCCAATTCAATCGTATCTATACACAATTGATTTAATATCATCAATACTACTTAACAAACTAGTTCAAATGGCTAAATATATTTTCTATAACATTCTGTCCGGAATAGTAAAAATCGACCCCGGGTCCACGTGGTCAAAACACGAGGTTCAAACCATTTTCCGATAACCCATTCACTCACAAGTCCGAATATATATTTTGTTCTTAAGTTCGACCCCAAAACGAGGTCTAAATCACAAATTCTTTGAAAATCCTAATTATACCCATTTCTCTAAATTTTTTACCCATTTTTACATGTTTAGGCCTAAGAATTCGAATAATATTGATGGAAGGTGAAGAAAACGAGTCAAGAATCACTTACCCAAAAAGTTTGATGAAGAATCGCCCAAGAATCACCAAGAAAGCTGTTGGAGAAGAGAGAGTTTTGTGAAATGGGATTCAATCCCGTTCTGTTCTGTTTTTCAGAACTTAAAAATCACTGGGCAAAATTGCTCTATGCGATCGCAGAGCAAGGGATGCGATCGCATAGAGTAAAATAAAATTGTTCATTGCGATCGCGTGGGAGGAGTTGCGATCGCGTAGAAGGGGCAGGCTATTCTATGCGATCGCAAGCCTCACTGTGCGATCGCATAGAGGAAAAATGTAGGGGGCTGGGTTTGTACAATGCGATCGCAGGAGGAGGAGTGCGATCACATAGAAGGATTTCCAGGCTTCAAAATTTACTATATGCGATCGTGGGAAGTAGTATGCGATCGCGTAGAAGGAAAATGGCAAGCTATGCGATCGCAGGAAGGCTAATGCGATCGCATAGAAGGATTTGGGAACCCCTGAACTTTGCTCTATGCGATCGCAGCTATGCCTATGCGATCGCATAGAAGGAAATACCTGTGCACCTACTGCAGATTTTCTAAGTCCAAAATCACCCCGTTACCTATCCGAAACTCACCCGAGCCCTCGGGGCTCCAAACCAAATATGTACACTGACTCAAAAACATCATACGAACTTGCTCGAGCGATCAAATCGCCAAAATAACCTCAAAATCAATGAATTGAGCTTTAAAATCCAAGAAATATTTCAAATTTCATAAACTTTCAAATTTTCCAATTTAAGGACGAAACACGTCAAATGACGTCCGTTTTCAACCAAACTTTAAAGGAAGCGCTTAACCAATATACATGACTTGTACCGGGCGTCGAAACCAAAATACGAGCCCGATACCATTACTTTTTGATCAAATTTCATTTTCATTTTCCTTAAACATTTTCAGAAAACAATTTAACAGAAAAATTCATTTCTCAGGCCTGGGACCTCGGAATTCGATTCCGGGCATACGCCCAAGTCCCATATTTTTCTACGGACTCTTCGAAACCGTCAAATCACGGGTCCGGGTCCGTTTACCAAAAATATTGACCAAAGTCAACTACATCAATATAAATATCAAAATTCTTCAAATTTTTCACATAATGCATATATTTCAATATTAAAACTTTACGGCTTCGCGCCCGGACTGTGCACGCAAATCGAGACAACTATAAATGAGGTTTTCAAGGCCTCAAGAGCTCGAAATGACTGAGAAAACAAGTGATGACCCTTTGGGTCATCACACATAAATCATAAACCGCCCCTCGGGCATAACGTCACTCTAAATCAGTCCCTCGGGCAGCCTCACAATCATTCGTAATAGACCATCGAGCACAACATGAATCAATAACAACCTCTTTGGCAAAACATCATATCACTCACTCAGGGTACCTGCGCTCACTGGGGGTTAATCAATCAGGCCCTCGGCCTCTCATAATCACAAATCAGTAACAACATGTTGCGACGCATAGACCGATCCCATAATATCCTCACAACACAGGTCGGGGGTCCAAACAGCTTGGCACGAGGCCCAAATATGGCATCCACTCCAAATTATAGAAATTCTTTTTTAAAACACGTAAGTATCATATAGTTTTCAATCAAATACGCAACTTAGTAGTTACTACAGGACGGACCAAGTTATAATCTCCAACGGTGCACGCCTACACGCCCATCACCTAGCATGTGAGTCACCTCACAATAGTGAAGTGATGTGAAATTCAGGGCTTCATACCCTCAGGACAAGATTTACAATCATTACTTACCTCAAACCGGTCAAATCCCTACTCCGCGACGCCCTTGCCTCTGGAATTGGCCTCCAAACATCATGAGTCTGACCAAAAGCAATACAATGAAGTCAATATAGGCCAAGGAACCAATCCCATACGAAAAACTATCAATTTATACCAAATTTCCAAAATTCACCCAAACCCGGCCGTCAGACCCATGTCTCAAAATCCAAAATCACAAAACTAGAAACTCCTTTCACTCACGAGTCTATACATACCAAAATCATCAAAATCCAACATCAAATGGTCCCTCAAATCTTCAAATCAAACTCTCCAATTTCAAGCTCTAATCCCTTCAATTTCATCCCTAATTTTTACCAATTTCATGCTTAAACAACTGAAAATTACCATAATCATAAGTATTAAGCTCAAATAACTTAACTTACCTCAATGAGTATCCCCTTGATTCTCTCTTCAAAACCCTCCAAAAAGCTTCAAAACTGGATGAAAATGGTGGAAATAGCTCAAATTTCGCGAATGGTCCAATTTATACCTTCTGCCCAGGGATTTCTGCACCTGCGGTCCTTTAATCGCATCTGCGCAACCGCTTCTGGGTCCAAACAACCGCATCCGCAGTTTTCACTTAAATGCCCAAGACCACATCTACGGCCCAGGAACCGCACATGCGGGCCCGCAGATGCATCAAACTTGCAGCATCTGCGATTCTTCCCTTAGCCCCCAATTTCCACATCTGCGACTTCCCTAGCTCATCTGTGACCTCTCACTTGCGGTCCCCAATCCACAGGTGCGGAAACATCAGAAGCAGCAGCTTCAGCTGCACCAACTCAATTCCAAATCCTCCATTGACCATCCAAAATCATCTCGAGGCCCTCGGGACCTCAACCATAAATACCAACAAGTCACATATCACCATCCAAACTTAGTCGACCCTTCAGAATACTCAAAACAACATCAAAATACCAAATCACCCTCAGATTCAAGCCTAAGAACTTCTAAACATCCGAATTCCGCAAACGATGCCGAAACCTATCAAACCTTGTCCGAATTACCTAAAATTTTGCACACATGTCACAAATGACACTACAGACCTACTACAATTTCCAAAATTTCATTCCGACCCCGATATCAAAATTTCCACTGATGACCGAGAAAATGCCAAATTTCCAATTTCGCCAATTCAAGCCTAAATCTACCACGGACCTCCAAATCACATTACGAATGCGCTCCCAAGTCCAAAATAACCTAACGGGGCTATCTGAATCATCAGAATTCACATCCGAGATCATCTATACATAATTCAATATCCGATTGACTTTTCCAACTTAAACTGCTAAATAGAATACTAAGTGTCTCATTCCATACCGAAACCTCTCCAGACCCGAATCAACCAACAAGATAAGGTGAATTATAGTTGAAGAACACAAAAGGAAGTAGAAATAGGAGAAACGGGGATGTAACTCATGAAATGATCGGTCGAATCATTACATTCTCCCCTCTTAAACAAACGTTCGTCTTCGAATGAGTCAACAAACATACCTGAAGCCTCAAACAGGTGTGGATATATGATCTGCATCTACAACTCGGTCTCCCAAGTAGCCTCCTCCACGGACCGACCTCTCCATTTCACTTTCGCTGAAGTTATATCCCTTGATCTCAATTTTCGGACCCGTCGCTCTAAAATAGCCACTGACTCCATATCATAAGTCAAATCACCATCTAACTGAACCGTGCTGAAATCCAAAACATGAGACGGATTGCTGAAATACTTCCGGAGCATAGAAACATGAAATATCAGACGCACACCCGACAAGTTAGATGGAAAGGCAAGCTCATAAGCCACTTCCCCAATCCTCTAAAGCACCTCAAAGGCCCAATGAACCGAGGGCTCAATTTTCCCTTCTTCCCAAATCTCATAAAACCCTTCGTGGGTGAAACCTTCAGTAGAACCTTCTCCTCAACCACGTAAGACACATCACGAACCATTCTGTCAGCATAACTCTTTTGTCTTGACTATGTTGTACGAAGCCGCTCCTGAATCACTTTCACATAGTCCAAAACGTCATGACCAAGTCTGTACCCAAAAGCCTAGCCTCGCCCGACTTAAACTAACCTACTAGAGAACTACACCGCCTCCCATATAAAGCCTCATATGCAGCCATCTGAATACTCAACTGATAACTGTTGTTATATGCCAACTCCGCGAGCGGTAGAAACTGGTCCCATGAACCCCCAAAATCAATGACACAAGCACACAACATGTCCTCCAATATCTAAATAGTGCGCTCGGACTTTCCGTCCGTTTGAGTGTGAAAAGTTATGCTCAACTCAACCTGAGTACCCAACTTTCGCTGCACAACCCTCCAAAACTGTGATGTAAACCGAGTACCTTTATCTGAAATGAAGGAAATCGGGACACCATGCAGGCGAACAATCTCTCGGATATAAATCTTATCTAAGCGCTCTGAAGAATAGGTGGTACACATAGGAATAAAGTGTGTGGACTAGTTAAGCCAATCCACAATCATCCAAATAGCATCGAACTTCCTCAAAGTGTGTGGGAGTCCAACTACAAAATCCATGGTGATCCGCTCCCACTTCCACTCTGGAATATCCATCTGCTGAAGCAAGCCACCCGGTCTCTGATACTCATATTTCACCTGCTGACAATTGAGACACTGAGCTACAAACCCCACTATATCATTCTTCATTCTCCTCCACCAATTGTGTTGTCTCAAATCTTGGTATATCTTCACGGCACCCAAATGGATAAAATACTGCGAGCTATGGGCCTCCTTAAGAATTAACTCGCGAAGCCCATTTACATTGGGCAAACATATCTGGCCATGCATCCTCAATACCCTGTCATCACAAATAGTCACATATCTGGAATTGTCGTGCTGAACTCTATCTTAGAGGACAAGTAAATAAGGATCATCACACTGGCGCTCTTCGATACGATCAATCAAAGAAGACTGAGAAACCACACAAGCTAATATCCGACTGGGCTCCGAAATATCCAATCTCACAAACCGATTGGCCAAGGCCTGAGTATTAAATGCAAGACGTCTCTCCCCAACATGAATATATGCCAAACTGTCCATACTCATCGCCTTCCTACTCAAAGCATCAGCCACTACATCGGCCTTTCTCGGATGGTACAAGATAGTAATATCATAGTCCTTTAGCAGCTCTAACCATCTACGATGCCTCAAATTGAGATCCTTCTGCTTGAACAAGTGTTGGACGCTACGATGATCAGTATACACCTCACAAGACACACCATAGAGATAATGCCTCCAAATCTTCAATGCGTGAACAATGGAACTCCAAATCATGAACATGGTAGTTCTTCTCATGGGTATTCAACTTATAAGAAGCATAAGCAATCACTCTACCCTCCTACATCAACACACACCCGATGCCGACCCGAGAAGCATCACAATATACTGTATAAGAACCTGAAGCTGGTGGCAAAACTAACATCGGAGTTATGGTCAAGGTAGTCTTGAGCTTCTGAAATCTCACATCGCACTCATTCGACCACCTGAAAGGAGCACCCTTTTGAGTCAATTTGGTCAAGGGTGATGCAATATATAAAAATCCCTGAACGAATCGACGATAATAACCCGTCAACCCAAGAAAGCTACAAATCTCTATGGCTGAGGACAGTCTGGGCCACCTCTGATCTGGGCCACCTCTGAACCGTTACCCTCACTGAACACCACGTGCCCCAAGAACGCAACTGAACCGAGCCAAAACTCGCACTTGGAGAACTTTGCATAAACCTTCTAATCCCTCAACCGCTACAATACTACTCTCAAATGCTCAGTGTGCTCCTCCTGACTACGCGAGTACACAAGAATATCATCAATGAGAATAATAACAAATGAGTCGAGATAAGGCCGAAATACGTTGTTCATCAAATGCATAAATGATGTTGGGACATTGGTCAACCCAAAATACACCACAAGGAACTCATAATGACCATACTGTTTCCTGAAAGGTGTCTTAGAATGTCTGATTCCCTGATCTTCAACTGGTGATACCCTGACCTGCGATCAATCTTGGAGAACACTCTCGCTCCTTGAAGCTGGTCAAATAAATCATCAATACGAGGCAAAGGATACTTGTTCTTGATTATGACTTTGTTCAACTGCTTGTAATCAATGCACATCCTCATCGTGCCATCCTTCTTCTTCACAAATAGAATAGGTGCACCCCAAGGCGACACACTAGGCCGAATAAACCCCTTATCAAGGAGTTCCTGAAGCTGCTCCTTCAAGTCATTTAACTCCGCCGATGCCATACGATATGGTGGAATAGAAATGGGCTGAGTTCCCGTCACCAAATTAATACCAAGTCAATATCCATGTTCGGTGTCATGCCCGACACGTCTGCAGGAAACACATCCAAAAAATCCCTCACTTTCGAAACTGAATCAATGGAAGTAGTCTCTGCACTGAGATCCCTTACAAAGGCCAAATAAGAAAGACATCCATCCCCAACCATTTGTTGGGCCTTCAAAAATGAAATCATCCTACTAGGAACATAATCCGTCTAACCTCGCCACTCAATCCGTGGCACCCCCAGCATAGCCAATGTCATTGTCTTAGCATGACATTCCAAAATAGCACGACACGAAGACAACCAATCCATGTCCAATATCATACCAAAATCAACTATACTAAGCAATAAAACGTCCATTCGGGTCTCCAAGCCCCCAATAGTTACCACACATGACCGATAAACGCGATCCACAACAACAATATCGCCCACCGGAGTAGACACACGAACAGATAAAATAAGAGACTCTCGGGGCGTGTCTAAATAATGAGCAAATTATGACAACACATATGAAAAAGTGAAACCGGGATCAAATAATACAGAGGCATCTCTGTGGCAATTTGAGACAATACATGTGAACACAACATCTCAAGCAATAACATGTGGTCTGGCTGGGAGTGCATAGAAACGGGCGTGACCACCACCTGATCGACCTCCACCTCTGGGGAGAGCCCTACCTGACTGTCCTCCAACCCTAGCTGACTAGGTGGGTGGTGAAGTAACTGGTGCTGAAGCCGATGGATGATTCCTCTTCTGAGGTGGGACCCCCATGACGATGAGAACACTGCCTCCACATGTTGATAACCAATTTTGTCCTACCTTTCTTTTAATTAATTTTCTGGCACTCCCTAGTCACTAATAATCTAATGCTCTATTTTTAGTTATTTATTACTATTATTACTACCATTTATTATAATTATAATAATTGAAGATATTACTACTATTACAAAACATTTTTTTTGTTATTAATACTATTAGCATTATTAGTATTATTACCAGTAATATGATTATTATTGAGTTAACCAGCTAATTTAATATATAATATTATATATCCTTTTTTATTAATTCCAAGTTATTAAGATATAGGAGCCTAATTAAATTAATTTAAGAAGGAAATATACCATGAAAATTTGGCCCAAATGCATATTAGTTCATTAATTAGCCGAATTGGACCTATACCCCAATTCTCCCATAGACCCAAATCTGTCTAGCCTAATATCAAGTATATCATTTCTAAGAATTAGGGGTCGTTTCGTAGAATGTATTAGAAAAACTAATGCAAGCATTAACTCTATGCATTACTAATACCTTATTTGGTATAATTTTTTAACCTGTGTATAACTAATACTTGTATTAGTTATACATCATATTTTGCATTATCCTATGCATAAGTAATGCATAGAAAACCATGACATTAGTTATACCAAGGCTATTAATGCATGCATTAATATGGTTAAAGACAAAATTCTCCTTAAAGTCCCTTAAAGCTAAAGAATATGGAGGGCATTTTTGTAAACAACTATTTTTTAAAAAAATTATGCAATGCATTATAATTTTAATACACCACACCAAACAATAATATCTCCATAATTAATGCTTGCATTACTAATACATGCATTACTAATTCATGCATTATTAATACACCTTATTCCGCACTATTCTTATACACCCTACCAAACGACCCCTTAGAGTTTGTCTTTCTTCTTTCTTCCTCTTTGGTGAAAGGTCACAACCTCCATCATCCATGATAAAAACTTTCCCCCTCCAATTTGAGTAAGTTCTTATATTACATTTACTTTTTCTCGCACCACGTGAAGCCTGCCGAATCCGCCCAAACCTCCAACGTTCGGATTCGAAAGAATATGTTGACTAAGGTTTCGAATTCGAAATTTCAAATCCCCGCACTACAGAAATCTTTGTTGTCTTTCACCTATAAATATATCGTAAAGTCTCAGCCAAGGGACATGGAGGAATCCTCTCTAAATATTAAGTTTTGCCATCTAAAAGAATCTCCAAGCTAAGCTATTCATTTGACATTTACTATCATCTCTCGAAGACCTTAGTGTTGTTCAATCTTTCAATCTCTATTCGACTCTATACAAGCCCCAAGTTCACTGCCCTGTGGAAGATAAATCAGACTGATCTTTCACTTATTTAATTCTTTTGCTCAAAGTACTCTGTTTGTTTAGAAACTCATATTGTATGATCTTGGTTTGTATGTATATGAATATTAAAGTATGACCAGAAATTTACTTTGGTTAAAGTATTTTTTTTTTCCACTAAATGCCACAACTTATATTTGGAGTCCAATGAGAAAACCTTGAGTAATCACAATTTCTTTTATGTTTGACATTTATTCAAATTTGAAGTCTTACCATGTTTAAAATTTATTTAGTGAGGTTCATGCCTAGATCTAGTTGAACAGTGATGACTATGTTCTACATATTATTTAAGCACCGGTGGTTCATGAATATTTTCTTTCCTCTAAAGGTTGAGATAAATGTTAGATACCATGTCTTAGGTCCACGATAATGAACATGACTGTAGCTTTCCCAAACTTTGCTGCAATGACATCGTTTTCTTCTCATCGTGAAAGTATGGTTATAAGAGTATATATATAGTTTCCTTTTTATCTCTGTTAAAGTGTGATTATTTGACATATTAACTATTTGATTTACAACTTGCTCTACTCTATTGTAAAAAATATATGGTTAGGCATTGCTCTAATTTACAAGCCACTTATTTTGATACTTATAAGTAGAAAGGAGAGTGATTATGTTAAGACTAATTATGGTTTATTTAAAATTTATTTCTTATTTCTGTATGCTGCAATTAGTTAAATTCATTATCATGACATGAAAATTACAGCAATATAATCTTACTAGTACTTCAACCTTTTCTCTTGCTATCATATAGGTTTAAAGTCAGATTCCTTTATAACCCCCCATTTTATTTTCTCCTTTGTTTTGCATAAATACATGATGGGAGTACTGTGAAGTTCCACTTCGAAAACTCGATGCCACCATCGTCATTCATGCCTCTCGCTCTCACGAATTGCATCCGAACAGAAAACTAAAGAGAAGCGAGAGGAAGCAGCAAATACTCCCTTCTTTATCATGATAGTTTTATTTTTATTCTTGTTATGCTTTGTCTATCTCGACTCACTAATCTGTTACTTTATTTGTTTATTGTTTGTGTGACTAACATTTTTTTATTTATGTGATCTTTGTTGCTTTTGCACTTCGATTGAGTCTCCAGTTAGTTGGAGAAATGTTCATTTTATATGGTCTTAGATATAATGACCTTAAATCAGTAGCCGCTTTATCTATTCAGCATATTTACACGCTGGCTCATATTAACATGCCTAACAAAGAGCTTAAAATATTTTCTGAAGGATAGTAATTTCATCACTTAGTTAAGCAGATGTTGGGTCTGTGAGCACGTGATTTTTACCTCACATGAATTACTCCCACAAAATCAAACAAAAATTATCTGTTTTTATTTTGTGCAAATTGGTGGATTTTTGTGATATTTTTGTTATTATTTGCATTTGTCTGTGTTTGTGTATTTTATTTAATTAATGAAAAAATATAAAAATATGTTACCTTTGCATTTAGGATTTAATTTCACATTTTTAGATTAGTTAAGAAAATTGTTGTTTTATAGAAAATGAAAAAATCACAAAAATATCGTACTTTGCATTTTTAGTATTTAATGTTGAAATTTGTGTTTTCTTTAGTATTTAACTATTTGTGATAATTGCTACTTAGAGTCAATTAATATTTTTAGGATAATTTGGTCAAGATTAAATTTAGGTTTGTATTTTTATTTTAATTAGAAAGTAGAATGAAAAGAAAAAGAAAATAAAAGAGAAGGAATTTAGAATTGAGCCAAATTTTAAATCCCCAAGCCCAAACTTATTAAACCTGTTCGAACCAGCCCAAACTTGCCCAACCCGGTCCGCCCCTACTAAATCCAAACGACGTCATTTGGGTTGATCTCATTAGATTGGACGGTCCAGTCCATCTCCAGTGTCACCAAAACGACGTCGTTTCAAGGTTACTAATCTGAGCCGTTAACATCCACTTGATCCAACGGTCCAAATGCGCCCATCCTCACCCGATCCAACCTCGACCCATTTTTCCGGACCGACCCAATCCCCCACTTAGCCAAAACGACACCGTTTCGTTTAAGTGATTGATCCAAGCCGTTGATCTCAATTGATCCAATGGCTTGGATTCAATTTCTATCCCAGTATATAAGGCCCAAACCATACCCCGCCCCCTCAGAAACCCCCCCCCACTCGTCTCTCTAACCCTAGAGACGACCCCAGTCTCTCACCGCCTCACTCCGCCGCTGGAAATCGCCCACGGCGGCGGACGGTAGCCAAACCACCCCACCTTAACACCAAACAACCCCCTCAGTCTCCTCATCCCAAATCCCAACCCCATTTCCCTCGAATCTAAGCCAAACCCTTCGGACATCAATTTGAAAGGATGAACCCTAGCGCCGCCCTCAAATTCTCCGGTGGTGGCGCCATCGCCAAACCTTCCCAAAATCACACCATACCACCACTAGACCTCCCTCATACCCAAACCAACACTAGTTTCCCTCAAATCTTATTCGAACGTCTCGAATACCAGATCAGACATTAACCCTAAAAATCCCAAACTTTAAGACACTGAGTGCATTGAAGGTTTGAGGTCAGGATGGACCTTAGTCGGGGTGTTCTCATGTGGGAACACCCGATTAAGAGCTATCTCGGCCACAAATCCAAGAAAAGTGAAGTAATCTGGGGCAATATGGGAACCTCTAGAGGTAAGTTTTGGATTGGTTTTAAGTCATCTCACATGTTATTATCATCTTCTTCAACTACTTTCTTTACATTTTTCTGTTTGAATCTTTAGTAGTCAGTTTAATCTAGGATTTCATGTGTCAGGTCTTCGTTTGTATAAAATTTTGCTTGTGTTATTCTCGTATGAATAAATAGTTCAATTAGTAAGTTCTCTTAACTGTTTGTTTATCTCACTTCGTATTAGGTTCAAACCAGTCAATTTCGAATCTTCCTCTGGTTCTATTCAATTTGTTTATCTTGGGTCTGTTTAGTTTTGCTTGATTTTCACCCGTCTCCTTGTTTTTGAGGTTGAATTATTATTTGTTTTACTGATAATGTGTCATGATTTAATTTTGTATTTTGCTATCTGTTTAATCATGTGAAGCCTCATGATTCTGGCTAATTTTTGTTAAGTACAATTATGTTCGCCTCAGTTTAAATTTTAGTTTAGTATAATTGTTTCCGTTAGTTTGCTGCCTTTAAATTTTGATTATATTAGTTGTTTGGATTTTAGTTAATTACCTCTTAGTCTTATAGGAATAATTGACCTTGGTTAAAGGGGGGGGGGGTCAATTAAGTGAGGTTGGCAATTCCAGGCAATTTAGGAGGGTAGTTTGGGCATAAGGGGCAGCTGATTAATAAGTAAGCACTATAAAAGTTAAATGGGAATGAGAAGAAGACAATAGACAGTTGATAATGGAAACGGCACTAGTGCTATTTTTAAGGACTGAAATAGGCACTACTGAATATTTTTTTAAGCACTAAGATAATGAGTAATTAACAAATGAAAATCTGAACATAGTAGGAAGTGCACTAACAAAAGTACTCACTAAGAGCATCTGAAATTAAGGATAAAGGGAAATGTCTGAAGTTCATAAAAGGGAGTTCTTTGGAGAGACATTGGGGGGCCATATATAAAAAAGGAAAAGATAGACAGACAAAAAAAGGACACTGAATTCTTTGCCTGAAAACCATTCCAAAGTTGAGTCATTTTTTTCCTGATTTCCTAGTTTTCTTGTTAGCCTTAAACTCTTAAAATCACCAAGGCATATCTGGTTAAAGTGGATTGGATTTGGATTTGAAAATTTCTGGTGTGAAGCTGTTGGGCTTGTTGATTGGCATTGTTACATTGTTGATCTTGTTACTGTTGATCTGCACTGTTTCCTCACTTCTCTTTCCTTTCTTGCAATTTCCAGGTACACGCTTGAAATCACCTTGATGTAATCACAATTTGGATTGAAATGCAATGTCATTAGCCGATTTGTGTGCATTTGGATCTATAGCTGTAATTGTTCAATTAATGGGTAGTGATGTATATCTGATTTGTTTGATTTGAATTGTATTAAGGACTGTTAATTAGAACCATTTTTGGACCGTTTGGACTGCTTTAGTTGGTGACTATCTAGCTATAACTTCATTGTGATTAATACCTACTTAGTTTAGCATTTTGTTTAAAGTTAAATCCAAAATGGTGCAGATGTATAACTGATTTTGAGTCAGTATGTGATATTTGTTTCAATTCTGGCTCTAAGTTGAGTATATGTCTTCAATAACTTGTTATGGTACTAGTTAATATTAATAGGTTATCAATAGCTTGGTTTCCTCACTTATATAGTCAGATTTGAATGAAGTATAAACTAGCTTATCCATGTTAGTATTAATAAAAATGATCAAGTTAACTAACACGTCCAAATTGAGGTTTGTTTGTAATTGATAACTGAAATTTCAATTTGCTACGCTTAATCGTCAAGACTAATGGCTGTAGTGGTGATAGACCCAAAAAAAAATGGATAATAAATTGATTGGATTGGCAACACATTGCTTATCTTTTAAAATCAGAATGGTGTAGTGGTCTTTTGGACGATTTTGAGTACCAATTTGGTGTAATATGGCGTTTGATCACCAATATTAAAAGAGTGTCAATCTAGACCTTGTTGTTAGGTTCACGTTGGCCTCAAAGGCATTTTAATTTCCAACAAGTCACAAACTGGTATACATTCGGGCCCAAAATCACTTTAGTTGCAATCACATGTGTTTGGATCGTTCCGGTCTAATCTGCCCAATTTCTGAACAACGAGACTTTGTTTTGTTGTTCGAAGTGGATTGTTTTGCTCATTCTATTCGGGGGCTTAATTGATTGATATTGTATTACGGGACTTTGAATCTTTCACACATATTAGCTGATTAAGATTATATTTTATTTTTTTTAGAAATGAACTCAATAAAAAAATATAGTCACTTTAGGATTGCCCTTTTAAAAATAAATGAGACGAGCCTCACCGAATAGAAGCACATAAATTGCAGGGCCCTCAATAATTGGTTAATAATTACTTAGATTTCGGGATGGACCATTTAGCAAAATTTCACGGCCTTACCCAAAATAATGGTACGCTAGTCGCTCTAGGCGCGCCTCTAACAAATTACTTTCTTAAACTTGGGTGCACATTTATGTGACCCAAATCCAAATCTCAACGGAGTTGAAATGTGTCGATAACCACGGGTACATTGATGTGACGTGGTTCGAGATACGTTTTCACAACGTTGCAATTCTTTGTTAAAATAATAATAATAATATTAAAAGCGGTTAAGGTTAAAATTTGCACATAAGTTAAAGCATGTTATAAATCAGATAATTAAGCCAAATATGACAGTTGAGCGACCGTGCTAGAACCATGGAACTCGGGAATGCCTAACACTTTCTCCCGTGTTAACAGAATTCCTTATCCGAATTTCTAATTCGCGGACTGTTAAATAGAGTCAAACCGTTCCTCGATTCGGGATTCAACCGGTGACTTGGGACACCATAAATCTCCCAAGTGGCGACTCTAAATCTCTTAATAATAAATCCTGTTTCGATTGTCCTTTAATTGGAAAAACTCCCTTTATTGCACCCTTCGCGGGGTGCGGTAGCGCCTAAAGGAGGTGTGACAGCTCTGGCGACTTTGCTGGGGACCGAACCAAGAATCTCTAGTTCAGGGTTCAAGAATTCGATCTTGGTATATTTGTTGTATTTGGAGTGTATATTCTCTGATTTTTACATGTTTCATGCTATATGTGCTTTTACCGCTTTTGATATTGTTTGAACTGTATATATAAACTGTGCTGAAACCTTCTCTTCTTACCTCCGAGGAGTGCACGCTGGTCGTGACTTCTTTCTGTTAATGTCATATCCCAAAATAGAACGAGGATTCGGAGGAGTTGCAAAGCCGGATGATCTTTTGGTTACCGGTACGCAGTTCCCATCCTCGGCTCGAGTTGTCCACTCGGGTAAGCCAGGTCTAGAACAAACACCCAGGATAAACCTAGTATAACAAAACCTCATGCCGGATCCCTAGTAGGAACGCTTATTTGCATCATGCTGCATTCGACTTAGGGGACTCAACACAGAGGTTAGGTCCGTCTAGGACAGGCAACCTGAAATGGAAAAAAGACCATCCTGCTGCATCCTGTTTGTTTTACGCATTTATTTGCTTCAGACTTGCATGCTGACCAACTTCTGAAAATCGAGAATACTGGGGGGAAAAAATAGCAGTGTAGGGAGATAATTTTTTTTTTTAAAAAAAAATAAGGCCAATATCCAAGTAGTGTCGAAACTCTGAGGAAACGAAAAGGGAAATGTGTTTTTAGTTTAACTTATTTGGAAAAAAAAACAATAGAAGAAAAAGTTTTATAGTTTAAAATAGTTTATTTATTTTCCACTAAAAAAAAATGTTTTTTTTAAAAAAATAAAAAATATTCTACTTCATTTGCCAATAAAGGAAAAAATGTGATTTAGTTTTCAAAAATAGTTTGTGTTTGTAAATAAAAAAAAATCATTTTATTTGCCAATTATTTGAAAAAAAAAAGTGTTTCGTTTTCAAATGTAGTTTGTTTTATTTGGGTGAACTACGCTGGTTTGATTCTCACAGGGTGTGGGATACGTAGGCAACCCTCGTTGGGTCCAACTTTCCATTTTGCGAAAGTCACCAAAAATGTCAAATTTTAATTTTTCATCAATAAGTCGGGCGATACCGTTTTGTCAAAAATAGCTGAATGTTCCCGAAAGGGACGCCGGAAGGCTGAATTTGCTTAAACAGCCACCTCTGGTCGTTTCTAAGGTTTGGACCGGTAAGCCCACACAGCCTCAAAACCTTCGTCACCGAAGTGTTGGAAGGCAGTACTTGAAAAACCGGGTCTTGTGTTTAATTTGAAAACCTTGTTGTCAGTTTTGTTGTGAGTCAAATAAGTTTTACCTTTTGCTTAAAACCCTTTAATAAATGTGCAGAATGAGCACCAGTCCAAGTTTGCCACTAGCAGTTAGAAGCAAGATCCCTTTGGAGTTGCGCTTATGGTGGGAAGATTTGGGAAAGTCGGAGCAAGATAAAATCAAACTACATCTGGGGGGTCTTACCAATTTTTTGAACGTCAGACCCAGATGTGACATCATAAAGGCTTTGGTTACGTTTTGGGACCCGACCCACAATGTATTTCATTTCTCGAATTTTGAACTTACCCCAACCTTGGAAGAGGTAGCAGGTTATATGGACATTACCGAGGGTTTAAGGCACAAATATCTGATTGCTCCAAGAGCCGTCAATTCACACAAGTTCATGGATCTATTGAAGATAAGCAAGGGAGTCCCGTACTCTGAATTGGATAGGGGTTTTTCCACTCTACATTTCATATACTGGAGATATGGGCATATAGGGGGATTCAACGATTCAGAAAGCGGGGTTTGTAGTAGAGGAAATCAGACAAAATGGGATGAATATAGGCGGTTCGCCTTCATGGTAGCCTTCTTGGGCATTGTGGTATTTCCCCGGAAAGATAGAAACATCAATTTGAAAGTGGCCGGAGTTGTCAAGGTCTTAATTACCAATAACAAAAGCACACTGGCCCCTATGATAGTATCTGAGGTGTACCGGGCTCTCACAGCTTGTAAAGCCGGGGCGGATTTCTTCGAGGGATGCAATTTATTGTTGCAGATGTGGATGATAGAGCATTTGTGTCACCGCCCTCAGTATATGAGCTACAGATCTATAGACAAAGGCTGCATTGAAGAGTACGAAACAAGGATTTCATGGCTCAAGTTGCCAGAAGGGTTCGAAGACTGGGTATCCTATCTCCGTGTCATCACTGCAGTGCAAATAGATTAGACGTTAGGTTGGCTTCCTGTGGAAGAAATTGTGTATATGCCTGCCACAGGTCCTTACTTCCTCTTAATGGGACTCCGAGGTATTCAGCCTTATGGCCTTACCGAGTGATGAGACAGTTAGGAAGGTGTCAGGTGGTACACCCAGATGAAGATCTTAGTGTTTATGTGGTCGAGGTTAGCACCGATGGACAATTTCATGAAGAAACCGTCCGTTCTATATGGAATGAATGCCAGTACTTGACGGCAAACACTTGGGTGCATGACCTATCCGGAGGCGAAGTCTCACCAGCCTACCTCGACTGGTACAGAAGGAAGAACATTGTTAGAGACTTCCCAGAACGGCCAACCAAAAGGCCGCACATACAGGAGTTTATGGATGCATCACAAGAACCACGACTTTGGCTGGATAAAGAACGCGAATATAGGGCTCGCATAAGGACATTGGAAAAACAAGCCCAGGATCTCCGGTTTGAAAATGGTTTGCAGGCCGCCACTGACGAAGGGGATAAAAAGAAGTTGGCCCAGGAAAATGAAGCTTTGAAATCCCAAATTCGACATATGAGAATGGATGACGACAGATACCCAAAGAGTCGGTCTGATAAGGATTTGATAAATGAGTTAAAAGGGCAACTCATCGAATGCCAAGAGGGTTTGGAAGAATTTGAAGCCAGGATAACAAGGATCAAGGCTAGATGGGCAAGGGGTACAGAAGAGCGGAAACTGCATTTGTGGCAGATGAAGAGGTACTACGAAGGGAGAATCTCTATATTGAGAGAAACAATATCCACCCTTGAAGAACGTCTCTTCAGGCACGCCAGAGACTTCAGAGTTAATAGGAAACGCTATCATGACTTAATGGCATGGATGGAAAAGCAGATGCAGGAGTTTCAAGAACAATTCTTCCACAACACTCGAGTGCTGTGGATGCGAAATCAACGAATAGAGCAATTGCTTGTGGAAAGGGATAGGATCAGGGGAAGGATCGAAGAGATCGGACACTACATCACCGTTAGGTGCCTAGCATGTGAGGAAATGGCCCGTGCTACTCTCTTTGCTTCAGTCATGGGTTATGTCCGCCATATCATGGAGGAATTGAAAGGGCTGCAAAGGGATCTCACATCAAGGCCCGTGGCAAGGCCGAATGATGCTTCACGGACCACAGAAAAATTCAAAGCTTTGATGTATTTTTAATCTTTTAAATTTGGTGAATCTGTCAGTCAGTTCTTTAAGTTTTGTTTTGTTTCTTCTTCTAAAAAGTTTGTAAACTTTGTTCAAGTGGTTTAATAAAAGCAGTTGTTTGTGTGAAAAATATTTTATCACGTGCTTCATATGGCCAGAACTACGCTCGGTCTGATTCATGCAGGGTCATGATACGTAGGCAATCCACATAAGATTCGACCACCTTAAAAATAAGGAAAAAAAAAGAAGGAAAAATAAGAATAAAAGAAATTTGAGAGGCGCCAAAAGAGGGGCACAACTAAATAAGTCGGAATGACGCATACAATTGAAGCGAATGGCATGATAGAAATGGTTAAACTGCCTAGGTGCATTGCATCTCAACGTGCGATTGCCTGTTTGATTAAACTCTGAAAACTAACAAGTTTGTTGACTCCAGAAATTTCAAGCAGTTAGTTGTTAGAGCGTACTGGCATCATAACATTATCAAACAAGATCAAAAGGGCCTATAC
>MU762003.1:33797-102013 GCA_026770625.1 Nicotiana glauca | reverse complement strand
ACAAAGAAGATCACCAAAACTGGGGCAGAAAATTTTCTGCCATTGTTGAAAATTTTCTCGGAGGAACGAGGAAATCAATGCAAGTTATAAGGGAAAGCAATTTCAAAGGAAGTTCGAAGGAAGAAAGGTGTGAGGAGGCAAGGAAAGAACAATGCCAATAAACACTGTTTCAAAAGAAGAAGTCAGGAGCCCGCCTGTAGAACGGAGGTTGTTACTTTTAAGTTGTCGCAGTCAGGAGCCTGCCTGTAGAATGGAGGTTGTTACATTTTAAGTTTGAAGCAGTCAGGAGCCCGCCTGTAGAAAGGAGGTTGTTATATTTAAAGTTATCGAAATCCTGTAGAATGGAGGTTGTTACATTTTAAGTTTAAAGCAGTCAGGAGACCGCCTGTAGAACGGAGGTTGTTGTATTTTAAGTTGTTGCAATTCAGGAGCCCGCCCGTAGAACGGAGGTGTTAATTTTAATTTGTTATAGTTAGGAGCCTGCCTGTAGAATGGAGGTTGTTACATTTTAAGTTTAAAGCAGTCAGGAGGCCGCCTGTAGAACGGAGGTTGTTATATTTTAAGTTGTTGCAATTCGGGAGCCCGCTCGTAGAACGGAGGTGTTACTTTTAATTTGTTGCAGTCAGGAGCCCGCCTGTAGAATGGAGGTTTTTACATTTTAATTTTGAAGCAGTCAGGAGCCCGCCTGTAGAACGGAGGTTGTTATATTTGAAGTTATCGAAATCGGGAGCCCGCCCGTAGAATGGAGGTGTTATTTTTAAGTTGTTGCAATCGGGAGCCCGCCCGTAGAACGGAGGTGTTATTTTTAAGTTGTTGAATTCGGGAGCCCGCCCGTAGAACGGAGGTATTACTATTAAGTTGTTGCAATCGGGAGCCCGCCCGTAGAACGGAGGTATTACTTTTAAGTTGTTGCAATCGAGAGCCCGTTCGTAGAACGGAGGTGTTACTTTTAAGTTGTTGTAGTCAGGAGCCCGCCTGTAGAACGGAGGTTGTTATATTTTAAGTTGTTGCAATTCGGGAGCCCGCCCGTAGAACGGAGGTGTTACTTTTAATTTGTTGCAGCCAGGAGTCCGCCTATAGATTGGAGGTTGTTACATTTTAAGTTTGAAGCAGTCAGGAGCCCGCCTGTAGAACGGAGGTTGTTATATTTGAAGTTATCGAAATCGAGAGCCCGCCCGTAGAATGGAGGTGTTATTTTTAAGTTGTTGCAATCGGGAGCCCGCCCGTAGAACGGAGGTGTTACTTTTAAGTTGTTGCAATCGGGAGCCCGCCCGTAGAACGGAGGTGTTACTTTTAAGTTGTTGCAATCGGGAGCCCGCCCGTAGAACGGAGGTGTTACTTTTAAGTTGTTGCAATCGGGAGCCCGCCCGTAGAACAGAGATGTTACTTTTAAATTGTTGCAATCGGGAGCCTGCCCGTAGAACGGAGGTGTTACTTTTAATTTGTTGCAGTCGGGAGCCCGCCCGTAGAATGGAGGTGTTACTTTTAAGTTGTTGCAATCGGGAGCCCGCCCGTAAAACGGAGGTGTTACTTTTCAGTTGTCGAATTTGGGAGCCCGCCCGTAGAACAGAGGTGTTACTTTTCAAGTTTGAAGATTGAAGTCGGGAGCCCACCCGTATAACAGAGGAATATATTTCAAGTTGAAATCAGTAAAGCGGAGGATTACAGCAAGATCCACAGCATAAGTTCAAGTTCGGCAATCAAGAAAGGCCGACAATGTCAAGACAGAAATAAAGAAACATCAGATGAAGCAAGCCGACAAGAAAACAAGGCGATAAGAACAAGCCTGAAAATTTAGATAAAGGTTTTGTAATTCATAGACTAGTTTAGTGTAGCTTCTTATTTTTCATTTTAGCCTGGTGTAATAAGGAGGTCAGTAAGCAGTAGCAGCAAAAGCAACGACAGTAACAGCAAGATCACAGCTTCGTGGTAGTCCCAGCTACCAAAACTCCCTGAACTACATGGACCTGATTCCTTTTTAGCCAAGGATATGTAGGAAACCTTTTGAAGCAGAGGTTCGGTCAAATCTTTCAAAAAAAGAAGCTTTACACGGAATACTCAAACGGGCAAAAATCGCTCGTATCCGCTCACTTTGTCTTTGCACGAAAACTCTTCGTGTTTATGGGCAAAGAGGGGTAGCTGTGAGCACGTGATTTTTGCCTCACATGAATTACTCCCACAAAATCAAACAAAAATTGTCTGTTTTTATTTTGTGCAAATTGGTGGATTTTTGTGATATTTTTGTTATTATTTGCATTTCTCTGTGTTTGTGTATTTTATTTAATTAATAAAAAATACAAAAATATGTTACGTTTGCATTTAGGATTTAATTTCACATTTTTAGATTAGTTAAGAAAATTGTTGTTTTATAGAAAATAAAAAAATCACAAAAATAGCGTACTTTGCATTTCTAGTATTTAATGTTGAAATTTGTGTTTTCTTTAGTATTTAACTATTTGTGATAATTGCTACTTAGAGTCAATTAATATTTTTAGGATAATTTGGTCAAGATTAAATTTAGGTTTGTCTTTTTATTTTAATTAGAAAGTAGAATGAAAAGAAAAAGAAAATAAAAGAGAAGGAATTTAGAATTGAGCCAAATTTTAAATCCCCAAGCCCAAACTTATTAAACCTGTTCGAACCAGCCCAAACTTGCCCAACCCGGTCCGCCCCTACTAAATCCAAACGACGTTGTTTGGGCCTGTATTAGTCAGGACCGTTGATCTCATTAGATCAGACGGTCCAGTCCATCTCCAGCGTCACCAAAACGACATCGTTTCAAGGTTACTAATATGAGCCGTTAACATCCACTTGATCCAACGGTCCAAATGCGCCCATCCTCGCCTGATCCAACCTCGACCCATTTTTTCGGACCGACCCAATCCCCCAATTAACCAAAATGACACCGTTTCGTTTAAGTGATTGATCCAAGCCGTTGATCTCAATTGATCCAATGGCTTGGATTCAATTTCTATTCCAGTATATAAGGCCCAAACCATACCCCGCCCCCTCGGAACCCCCCCTCTACTCGTCTCTCTAACCCTAGAGACGACCCCAGTCTCTCACCGCCTCACTCCGCCGCTGGAAATCGCCCACGGCGGAGGACGGTAGCCAAACCACCCCACCTTAACACCAAACAACCCCCTCAGTCTCCTCATCCCAAATCCCAACCCCATTTCCCTCAAATCTAAGCCAAACCCTTCGAACATCAATTTTAAAGGATGAACCCTAGCGTCGCCCTCAAATTCTCCGGTGGCGGCGCCATCGCCAAACCTTCCCAAAATCACACCATACCACCACTAGACCTCCCTCATACCCAAACCAACACTAGTTTCCCTCGAATCTTGTTCGAACGTCTCGAATACCAGATCAGACATTAACCCTAAAAATCCCAAACTTTAAGACACTGAGTGCATTGAAGGTTTGAGGTCAGGATGGACCTTAGTCGGGGTGTTCTCATGTGGGAGCACCCGATTAAGAGCTATCTTGGCTACAAATTCAAGAAAAGTGAAGTAATCTGGGGCAATATGGGAACCTCTAGAGGTAAGTCATCTCACATGTTATTATCATCTTCTTCTATTACTTTCTTTACATTTTTCTGTTTGAATCTTTAGTAGTCAGTTTAATCTAGGATTTCATGTGTCAGGTCTTCGTTTGTATAAAACTTTGCTTGTGTTATTCTCGTATTAATAAATAGTTCAATTAGTAAGTTCTCTTAACTATTTGTTTATCTCATTTCGTATTAGGTTCAAACCAGTCAATTTCGAAACTTTCTCTAGTTCTATTCAATTTGTTTATCTTGGGTCTGTTTAGTTTTATTTGATTTTCACCCGTCCCCTTGTTTTTGAGGTTGAATTGTTATTTGTTTTAATGATAATGTTTCATGATTTAATTTTGTATTTTGCTATCTGTTTAACCATTTGAAGCCTCATGATTCTGGCTAATTTTTGTTAAGTACAATTATGTTCGCCTCAGTTTAAATTTTAGTTTATTATAATTGTTTCAGTTAGTTTGCTGCCTTTAAATTTTGATTAGTTTAATTGTTTGGATTTTAGTTAATTAGCTCTTACCCTTATAGGAATTACTGACCTTGGTTAAAAAAGGGGGGAGGGGGGGTCAATTAAGTGAGGTTGGCAATTCAAGGCAATTCAGGAGGGTAGTTTGGGCATAAGGGGCAACTGATTAATAGGTAAGCACTATAAAAGTTAAATGAGAATGAGAAGAAGATAATAGACAATTGATAATGGAAACGGCACTAGTACTATTTTTAAGGACTGAAATAGGCACTACTGAATATCTTTTTAAGCACTAGGATAATGGGTAATTAACAAATGAAAATCTGAACATAGTGGAAAGTGCACTAACAAAAGTACTCACTAAGAGCATCTAAAATTAAGGATAAAGGGGAATGTCTGAAGTTCATAAAAGGGAGTTCTTTGGAGAGACATTGGGGGGGCCATATATAAAAAAGGAAAAGATAGACAGACAGAAAAAGGACACTAAATTCTTTGCCTGAAAACCATTCCAAAATTGAGTCATTTTTTCTGATTTCCTAGTTATTTGTTAGCCTTAAACTCTTAAAATCACCAAGGCATATCTGGGTAAAGTGGATTGGATTTGGATTTGAAAATTTCTGGTGTGAAGCTGTTGGGCTTGTTGATTGGCATTATTATATTGTTGATCTTGTTGCTGTTGTTCTGCACTGTTTCCTCACTTCTCTTTTCTTTCTTGCAATTTCCAGGTACACGCTTAAAATCACCTTGATGTAATCACAATTTGGATTGAAATGCAATGTCATTAGCCGATCTGTGTGCATTTGGATCTATAGCTGTAATTGTTCAATTAATGAGTAGTGATGTATATCTGATTTGTTTGATTTGAATTATATTAAGGACTGTTAATTAGAATCATTTTTAGACTGTTTGGACTACTTCGGTTGGTGACTATCTAGCTATAGCTTCATTGTGATTAATACCTGCTTAGTTTAGCATTTTGTTTAACGTTAAATCCAAAATGGTGCAAATGTATAACTGATTTTGAGTTAGTATGTGATATTTATTTCAATTCTGGTTCTAAATTGAGTATATGTCTTCAATAACTTGTTATGGTACTAGTTAATATTAATAGGTTATCAATATCTTGGTTTCCTCACTTATATAGTTAGATTTGAATGAAGTATAAACTAGCTTATCCATGTTAGTATTAATAAAAATGATCAAGTTAACTAACACGTCCAAATTGAGGTTCGTTTGTAATTGATAACTGAAATTTCAATTTGCTACGCTTAATCGTCAAGACTAATGGCTGTAGTGGTGATAGACCCAAAAAAAATGGATAATAAATTGATTGGATTGGCAACACATTGCTTATCTTTTAAAATCAGAATGGTGTAGTGGTCTTTTTGACGATTTTGAGTACCAATTTGGTGTAATATGGTGTTTGATCACCAATATTAAAAGAGTGTCAATCTAAACCTTGTTGTTAGGTTCACGTTGACCTCAAAGGCATTTTAATTTCCAACAAGTCGCAAACTGGCATACATTCGGGCCCAAAACCACTTTAGTTGCAATCTCATGTGTTTGGATCGTTCCGGTCTAATCTGCCCAATTTCTGAACAACGAGACTTTGTTTTGTTGTTCTAAGTGGATTGCTTTGCTCATTCTATTCGGGGGCTTAATTGATTGATATTGTATTACTGGACTTTGAACCTTTCACACATATTAGCTGATTAAGAT
Organism: Nicotiana glauca; assembly: GCA_026770625.1. Taxonomy (NCBI): domain Eukaryota; kingdom Viridiplantae; phylum Streptophyta; class Magnoliopsida; order Solanales; family Solanaceae; genus Nicotiana; species Nicotiana glauca. The sequence continues at coordinate 96,278 of MU762003.1, read as the reverse complement.
TATATTTTATTTTTTTTAGAAATGAACTCAATAAAAAAATGTAGTCACTTTAGGATTGTTCTTTTAAAAATAAATGAGACAAGCCTCGCCGAATAGAAGCACATAATTTGCGGGGCCCTCAATAATTGGTTAATAATTACTTAGATTTCGGGATGGACCGTTTAGCAAAATTTCACGGCCTTACCCAAAATAATGGTACGCTAGTCGCTCTAGGCGCGCCTCTAACAAATTACTTTCTTAAACTTGGGTGCACATTTATGTGACCCAAATTCAAATCTCAACGGAGTCGAAATGTCTCGATACCCACGGGTACATTGATGTGACGTGGTTCGAGATACGTTTTCACAACGTTGCAATTCTTTGTTAAAATAATAATAATAATATTAAAAGCGGTTAATGGTTAAAATTTGCACATAAATTAAAGCATGTTATAAATCAGATAATTAAGCCAAATATGATAGTTGAGCGACCGTGCTAGAACCACGGAACTCGGGAATGTCTAACACCTTCTCCCGTGTTAACAAAATTTCTTATCCGAATTTCTGGTTCGCGGACTGTTAAATAGAGTCAAACCGTTCCTCGATTCGGGATTCAACCGGTGACTTGGGACACCATAAATCTCCCAAGTGGCGACTCTAAATCTCTTAATAATAAATTCCGTTTCGATTGTCCTTTAGTTGAAAAAACTCCCTTTATTGCACCCTTCACGGGGTGCGATAGCGCCTAAAGGAGGTGTGACAGGGTCGATTTGAGTCATGAATGCAAGTTATAATAGAAAAAGCTACTTTTTGTATTCCAAAACCAGATTTTTAAATAGGCTAATCGCCCTTTTTTTGTGAATCATTCTTTCTTTTGTAGTTCAAGTTTCGTGTGGCCTTATTTCGATCAATATTCTTTAAGAAATAAAAGAACTGACTTCGAACTCCTCTTTAAAATCATAAGAGCGCGTATTTTTTTGTTCTATAAATATAAATTGAGTATCTTTGCTTATTAACACCTGTCACATAGTTAGTTTCTTTTCCGGAAAGAGTTTTTTTTTTCTATTTTGAACTTTACATTTATTATTAGCCTTAATTAACTTAAGTCGGGTTGGTAAACCATTTTAATATGGATCTTAAGGAGTGCCTTATACCTTCTCTTTAAGATTAGTTGAACCCTTACCTTACAATCTCTAATGTTCAGTAGACCTTACAGAGTTGACAATAGATAATTCAGGTGCCCTAACTCACCTTTTAATATAGTTAGGTGGCGACTCTAGTTAATAATTAATTCAAGAATCACCAAATATGTTATACTCTAATTTGATCCGTGTTAAAATGGGGTATAACACCACATGTGCCCCAACTCTCCACACTCACAACAACCCCCTAGTGCTGTGACGAGGACTGAAGGGAACCCCTAGCACCGGGATGTGTAGTATAAAAACCTGACATGGAGGAGCCCTGAACTGATAGAGCACGAGACGCACTTTGAGTTGGGAGAGCACTAAGGGATGAATGTCCCTAATAAGAACTGTGGGAACCATATCCCTACGATGCCTCACGGTGAACTGGGAGAGCTGACTGAGCACGTCTGAATGGACGACCTCTATCGTGCTGAAACTGACCCCACAATTACCAGATCCATGAGGCCTCTTGGCCTCCCTCTCCACTCGCTCCTGACAGCGAATCAACACTATGTCTCGAGCAATGTCAACAACCTCCTCAAAAGAAGCACCAGATACCCTCTCTCTGGTCATAAGAATCTATAACTGATACGAAAGGCCATCCACGAACCTTGTGATCCTCTCCCTGTCTGTGGGAACCAACCAGATAGCATGACCAGCTAACTCAGAGAACCACATCTCGTACTGCATCACAGTCATATCATCCTGATGCAACTACTCGAACTGTCTGCACAACTCCTCTTTACGAGACTACGACACATACTTCTCCAAAAAGAGAACGGAGAACGGTTTTTAGGTAAGAGGCGCTGCACCAACAGGCCTACACCTTTCATAAGCCTCCATCAAGTAAAGACAACTCTAGAAAACCAAAAAGTAGTGAATGAGATCTCACCGGTCTCCAGAACATTCGCCGTACGTATAATCCTCTAACACTTGTCCAAGAAGCCCTGGGCATCCTCGCCCTCTGTACCACTGAAAGTCGGAGGCTAAAGTCTACCAAACCTTTCCAATTTGTTCTGCTCGTCATCAGGCATGACTGGTACTATATAATCTTGAGCAGGTGCAACCGGTTGGGTTGGTGGTGCCTCTGGTGTCTGAAGTCCCTGAACAACATGCTCAGGTGTACGTGCAGTGGGAGTCTGAGTGCCTCCTCCAGCCTGGGAAATAGCTGCTGTAGTAGAAACAACGACCGCCTGAGTAAAACTGGTGCACACGGTCAAGATCTGAGTTAATCTCTCCTGAAGACCGGGAATAAAAATAGGCACAGCTGGTGCCTGAGCTGGTCTTGTTGGAGCATCCACAACTGGGACCTAATCATGTACGGGGGCGGCTGGTGGTCTGTTGGTGCTGCCCTAACTGCTGTGCGGGCTACACCCCTGCCCTACCACGACCTCGACCAGGACCTCAGCCTTTTGTGGACCCAGCTGGTGGTACTAGTGTTCGTCCCTCCAGACCGATAGCACGTGTCCTCATCATCTGTGAGGGAATAGAATATTCGAAGTTTAGTTACCAGAATCAACAGATTCGCACGACAAGAATTCAAGAATGTGAAGTTTTTCCTAAAGATTCTGCAGCCTCTCGAAGATAAGTACAGACGTCTCCATACCAATCCGTGAGACTCTACTAAACATGTTCATGACCCGTGAGACCAATGTAACCTAGGCTCTGATACCAACTTGTCATGACCCCAAAACTAAGCCGGTCGTGATGGCGCCTATCATAGCACTAGGCTAGCTAGCACATTCCCAAATTAATACGGCATTTCATTAAAATTTAGATAATAACCTTTTTCGTACTAGAATTTTCCATAAAGAGATAAATTCAAAAACCAAAATGCGGAAAATAAAAGCCCGACCTCGGGTGTCACTAAGTCATGAGAAAATATTACAACTATTCTGAAATATAACAAGAATAAAATAGCCTGGAAATCAACTACTAATATCAGTAGGGAGATAGGAGGGAGAAGAGCAAGGCCGCGATTGCCATGCAACTATCTTGCCAATTCCAAAATATCTGTGGCGGATGAAAATCAACGTTCGCTAGCACATCCAACAACCCTTGGATCTGCACACAATGTGTAGAGGGTAATGTGAGTACGCCAACTCAGTAAGTAACAAAGGTAAATAAAGACTGAGCAGTGCGAAACACATAAAATCCACATAAAAAATCTCAATAAGTACAACATGCTTTCAAATTAGTATATGAGTCAAATCATCTCATTTAAAAATCCTGTTTTCAGTAAAAATCATTTGAAGATGCTTTTCAACAATTTCAACAGAGACTCAATGCAATTTAGAGTAAAAGTGATAAAAATCGTAAACAGCCTCTCGGGCGAAATATAGTTCGTATACAGCCCCTCAGGCAACATGAATCATAAATCGCCCATCGGGCATAAGATCACTCAGAATCAGCCGTTCGGGCAATCTCATAGTCACTCGTAAACAGCCCCTCAAGCACAACATTATATCACTCACTCAGGGTACCCGCGCTCACTGGTGGTGTGAAGACTCTGGAAGGGCTCCTACAACCTAAACGTTATAACAAGCCACCTCATGGTGTAAATTAATCAGGCCATCGGCCTGTCACAATTAAATCAGTAACAACATGCTGCGACACGCAACCCGATCCCATAATATCCTCACAACATAGGCTCTCGGCCTTACTCAGTCAGAAACCTCTCAAGCCACTCGGGCTATCAGTAAAACAGGGTACTCAGCCCAAAATATCATTTTATGCATCAAAATGGAGTAATAAATACTAAGTTATGAAATCAGTGAAACATAGCACGACTGAGTACAGATCTTAAGTCAAAATAGTGAGAAAATAATAAGAAAAGGCCCATAAGGGTCCAAACAGCTTGGCACGAGGTCCAAATATGGCATCCAACCCAAATTATAGAAATTCTTTCTGAAACACATAAGTATCATATAGTTTTCAATCAAATACACAACTTAGTAGTTTCTACGGGATGGACCAAGTCACAATCCCCAACGGTGCACGCCCACACGCTCGTCACCTAGCATGTGCGTTACCTCACAATAGTGAAACGATGTGAAATCTGGGGCTTCATATCCCCGAGACAAGATTTACAATCATTACTTATCTCAAACCGGTCAAATCCCTACTCCGCGATGCCCTTGCCTCTGGAATCAGCCTTCAAACGTCCCGAGTCTGACCAAAAGCAATACAATGAAGTCAATATAGGCCAAAGAACTAATCCCATACGAAAAACTCTCAATTTATACCAAAATTCTAAAATTCACCCAAACTAGGCCCCCGGACCCATATCTCGGAATCTAACAAAAATCACAAAACTAGAAACTCCTTTCACTCACGAGTCTATACGTACTAAAATCATCAAAATCCGACATCAACTAGCCCCTCAAATCTTCAAATCAAACTCTCCCATTTCAAGCCCAAATCCCTTCATTTTCATCCCTAATTTCTACCAATTTCATGCTTAAAAACTCAAAATTACCATAATCACAAGTATTAAGCTCAAATAACTTACCTCAATGAGTATCCCCTTGATTATTTCTTCAAAACCCTCCAAAAAGCTTCAAAATCGGATGAAAAATGGTGGAAATAACTCAAGTTTTGCGAAGGGTCCAATTTATACCTTTTTCCTAGGCATTTCCGCACCGGCGGTCTTGTAATCGCACCTGCACAACCGCTTCTGTGGTCCAAACAACCGCACCTGCGCTTTTCACTTAACGCTCAAGATCGCATCTGCGCCCCAGGAACTGCACCTGCGGGTTTTGGTACCCAATTTTTTCCCTATATATTTTCAAAATAACATAAATATGCATAAATAAGCATCCCCAAGAGTTTTGGTATTTTTTCTAATTTTTAAAGATTTTAAAATCGATTTATTATCGATTTTTAGCAGTACAAAAATTATTAATTATTTTCAAAATTATCCTTTTTGTGATTAACTTATTTTATTCTCATATTTATACCAAAATATAATTAATGTGATTTTTTTATATTTTTATAAATTTATTTGGTATTTCTAAAGCTAAATTGCATATAATTGTAATTCTAGCCTATTTAACGATTAACAGCATTTTACAACTATAAAATTATTTCTAGTATTTTTGGATTAATATTTATATATTATTAATTAGTTCAGTGCCTTTAATTTGGTTTTAAAATCATTATTGTTATGTTTATAAAATAAAAAGGGGGAAATTTGCTATTTAACATCTAGCCCATTTTATTTCCATCATAGCCTCATTTCCCTTTCAATTTTAACCCCAATTTTGCCCCAAATTGAAACCTACCCAATTCCTAAATCACCCGACCCCTGACCCAATTTTAAAACCCATCCTGCTCCCCTTTATGATCAACGACCGTAATTCTTTCTTTCCTTTTTAATTTCCAAACCCACCTAAACCTAACTCATTCTATCTGAGACACCACCTTGAAATCCTCTTTGTTTCCCAAACTCTCTCTAGTCTCTTCGAAACCCTAATAATCTCCCACGTGTTTCTACCATGTTTCCACCGGAATCCATGGCATTCTAGGCCATGGATGGCCTTTACTCTCTCTCTCTCACCATTAAACCTAAGCTGCTCGAGGTTCTGGATCCCGATCTTAATGGATCTCTTTAGATATTTCTCAGATCTGTAGATCTATGGCCTTTCCGGCCATTATTCCGGCATGTTCAAGCAATATGCGTCTTTTCAACTCAGAAACCGACTTTCCTCAAGACCTTTCTCATTCTAGGGTTTCTTCCGCAACTCTACGCCGTCTGAGGTTCTGTACTTTCTTATTTCTTTTAGACCTGTTACATGCCTGAGCGTTATTTGACGTTTTGAAGGTTTTTCCCAAATTTCCTTTTCAAAATCATTTTTTTAGGGTTTCTGAAAAAGGTTTCTACAAATATTTTTCAGATGCTTCATGTTCTTTCTTTATGTGTGTTTCATGCTCGTATGTGTTCTTCTTATTATGCATAAGTTTGCTCTCTTGTTTCTGTTCTATTAGGGAAGACTTCTCTATTTTTTGTTGTTAATCTTATGCTCACATATTAATTTGTGTTGTTTTCCCACTCTTTGCTATATGTGTTTATGTTTGAATCCTGGATTTTGGTCGCTTTGCTGAGTTCTGTTTGTATATTTTTCTCTAAACTTGTTTGTGTATGTTTGTCTCTCATAAGTCTTTGAATGAGATTTCTAAGCCTCTTTCAAAGACCATGTTTTCTCACCTCTGACTGTATTCGAAACCCTAGGTTTTGGGATTTCTTTGACAAGGGGTACTAGGGTTCCTCTTTGGGACCCTAGGCTTTCAGACTCACTGTGAGTCTGTAATTAAACTTGAATCTCTTTGGCTTGTGACTCTAAGACTTTCAGTGTTAAACTTTTTTTCTAAATAACCTAACGACTCTTTTTGTTTGATCTGTGTGCTTATATATATGAGAAATTTCTCTTTCAAAATGTTTTATTCAACTAAGTGATTGATTCTGAAACCCCCTTAGTAAGCCTGATAAACTGCCACTGATTTTCCTTCGATTGAACCTCCTTAACCTTTCTTGACTTGGTTCATCCAATCGAACTTGCAATTTTTGGTTTCGTGACTGTTTAATTGATTCATTTACCATATTTGGCACAAACCGTGTACCATTGATTGTTTTCCTTAAACAATTTCTATGTACTTACCCCTTTTGTGCTACTTTGAAAGGTTTAATTAGAAATTTCTTTCCTTAACTAATTTTTAACCGTTGGAATCGGAATATCTTAACCAAAAGGAGACTGATTTCAATGATTTATTTACCTTTCTTGCTGGTTCTCTTTGCACTATAAAAGGGATTACACTTATGCACTTTAAACAGACCTGACTTTACATCTACACTCCCAATTGAATATTTTCGCATCTATACTTCAAGTTCAATACCTCGAACTTCTTACTTTCAACTCACATATTTACTTACTAATTGGAATTCAACACTCTGTGTTGCTTGAGACCTTTTGGAACTGCTGTGCTTGCAACTTGGCTTTTTAAAGACTACTGCTTTCTTACTTGTTTTCCTTTGAAACTGGTATGTCTTTTATTTAATTTTCTGCCTCACCCTTTTGTGTTTACTTCACAATTTCAGCATACTTGTTTACTTTACTGCTTATGTTCAGGGATTTGTGTTAATTATGTTCCTTCCTTGCCTTTTCTATTATGAATCCCTACCACTAGTCCCTTCTATGTGTTTGATTTAAGGTTCTTGGCCTGGAAGTATCCTAATTACTGCCCAGGCCATAACCTGATCCACAATGGATCCTAACTCCTAAGTTGGCTAACAAGCTGGTCAGGGGTGTGCCAACATTCCCAATTGCTGGGCATGACCACCAGCCTGCCCTGGCTCTCCATGATTCCCACTCTATGCACTTATACTTATTCTTAGACCCTTAAGTTTTGCCCCTCTCTTATGAGCCTTGCTTTGGGACCTTGAGTTCTCTCTGAACTTGAATATCTGAGGGCTGGCATTTTCACACTGCACTATGATCTTAATTCTGCAATGTGTTTGGGGTGTAAGCACTGCCCGGAGCCCTTTGAGAATCTTGGGAACTTTGACACATCCCAAATATGAGAAAGTCTTTTGGAAATCTGATCCTGGAAGTCGGTTTATCTCATATTGTTGGACTTTGGGTCTGAATTAGGTTGTTTGGATGTAGCTAGAACTTCTGATGTAATTTTACTTTTTTTTCTGATTCAATTGGTCTGTAATAATTTGTAATAACAATTGGGGATGACTAGTGAAAAGGGATGTAGATGAATGCATGCAAAGGGTAGAAAACTTTCCTATAGGTTATTTATAATTTTCGCATTCTGCATTTTAAAAAACTCATGCCTATAAGCTTTCCTGCACCTTAGAAATCATGCCTATAGGTTCTGCACATCTGCATCGTAGAAATTATGCCTTAAGTCTTTCTGCATTCTGAATTTTAGAAATTATGTCTATAGGTTTTGCACATCTGCATCGTAGAAATTATGCCTTAAGTCTTTCTGCATTCTGCATTCTGCATTTTAGAAATTATGTCTATAGGTTCTACACTTCGGCATTTTAGAAATTATGCCTACAAGTTCTGCATATAGAAATCATGATCTTAGGTTTCTGCATTTCTGCATATACATTCCGTTACGCAAACTATCATAGGTTTAATAAATAACCAACTTCACTCTAGATACCATGCCTATTGGAATAATCAACTGAACCAGCTTCGTCTATTTCATCTACGAGTATAAAATTAGTCATAAGGTCGTCAAATCTGCAAATCTTTTGTTTATATTACCAGCAACATTTTCCCTAAAAATCAGTACGCTGTATTAGATGTCATGCCTATAGGTCTCACTTAGGCAAACTATTAGGTAATTAATTGCATCAATTTTGATAAACCACATCCAAACAAGGCTAATTCGGACTCCTCATCTGAGAAATATGTGATGAATCAGCCTAGCCTGTGCTTTTAATTTAATTCAGACCAAACCAGTATTTGAAGTCATGCTATATTTGCTCTTTTAAGTGAGGAGGCATGTGTGAGCCTTAATTGCTATTTGTTTCCCCCTAACTATTTATGTGTTTTTGCTTGTCGCCTTGACTTCTATCTTTTTGAAACTCTGAAAAGCCCCAAATCCCTTCCCTTTAGGACTAGTGGTCTCAATGCCTCCGGGACTGATAGGATTGGGACGGGTAATAGCATGCATTAGGTAACGATACTATTCTGCGCTTTAATACCATAACAAGGTGGGAAGGGTAGATATGGATATGATGACTAGTGCAATAATACCTCATGTAGCCCCTATTTGAGGAGTGATTACTGGGTATTGCATTAACGTGATCCATATTAATCATAAACCTAGGACCCCTCTCCCTTTTACTTACTTTCGTCTATCTCTTTTAAATTGTCTAAATCTTTCATAAAATTTCTGCCCTTTTTACCTTTCCTCAAGTTTTAACTTATTTGCAATGTTGTATGAAAATCCCTCTTATTTTATCCCTTAATTGCTTACTTGATTATGTGAAGTCACAATTATAACATGGCCGGATACCACACTAGTGGATCTTGAGTGGTGCCTAACACATTCCCCTCGAGATAACTTCTAGCCCTTACCCAAACTCTGGTTCTTCAAACTCAAACCCTTCTTAGTGTCCTAATGCACTTAATCATTAGGTGGCAACTCTTCAATTCCAAAACCCAACTCCCAAAAGGGAACGAGTTGTCCTCCCAAAATGTCATAAACCTGATTTCGCCTTTAGAAAAAGGGGGCATCGACAGCATGGCAACTTTGTTGGGGATTTTCTTTTAGGCTTTTACCATTTCATATTATTTGTGACTTTCTTGCTTTCTTATTGCCTTTACTTAATGTCTTTATCGCTTCTTCTATGAAACTTTCTTGGCTCTTTGTTTCTTTTCTTTTAACGCTTTCCTTTACTGCTTTCCTTCAATACTATTGTAATTATGAGCAATTATTGTAATCATTACTTTATGAATGTGCAAATACATGATAACTTATTTCATTCTTGTAATTGCATCTTCAACATCATATTCCACTCGTGCCAAACAAAATACCATAGCAATGCTTATAATGAGTGGTTGCGCCCTTCCGATATTATCACCCCTAAATTTGGCAAAGACGTATTTGCGGTAAAACCAGTCGATCAGCGGTGCAGTCGACGGTTCCGTGCCTTTCCCTCTTGAGTTGTCCGCTCAGGGGTACCAGTCTAATACCCCATAGAAACCTTACTCTGTTTAAACTGTGCATGCATCACTGTCAAACCTAGCCGAGTCGGTTATGTTGTCCGCATAACGACTCTTTAAGATAGCCTTGTCCAAAGTCCACCGAGTGTCCTTGAAACCCAAACGGACACCACCATGTTCTGTGCATTTATTTGGAGAACTAAATGCTTTTATGATAATTATTGGTTTAAATAGTCGAGTCCGGCGGGGGTAAGGGTATAACACTTTGATTTGCAAAAAATAAGGCACGAAGTCCCCAGATTCGGCATGGTAACCAACATCCACCCAAGGTTGCTAAGCTAGTGGGAAGACCTTCACTCCATTGATCAGACCCTCATCCGAAAATATTTGGGAAATTTGCCTTCTCTTTTGGAAATCCGACCCGACAACAAAATCATAGAGGCTGCAACTTTATTTTGGGATGCCGACAGATCTGTGTTCCACTTCGGGGACCTTGAAATAACACCTTTGCTCAAGGAAATAAGAGGATTAGCTGGTATTCCATGGGAGACTCCGGGTCTGCTTATGCCAGAAAATTGCAAGGGTAGGGGTTTTCTCAAAATGATGGGACTAAAAAAGAACACAGACCTGACCTGCTTGAAAGATTCCTACATTCCTTTCGACTATCTGTACGAGAGATGCGACCATAGCAAGTCTTACCGCACTTACCCAGATGAATTCGTCTTCACATCCTTGGGGCACATACAGAAGAGTCTTCGCCTTTATGTTCTGCTTTTTGGGGATGATAGTGTTTCCCATGAAGAAAACTAGGATCTATACCAGACTAGCCATGGTCACCAAGAATTTAATGGAAGGAAATGGCGGACAACCTTTTAGCATAGTACCTATCATCGTTGAGGAGATATACCGAGCCCTAGAAAAATGTCAACAAGGGGCCAAACACTTTGAAGGTTGTAACTTACTGCTCCAACTCTGGCTCATGGAGCACCTCCAAAGGGATGAATATCGGCAAGAGATTGTACGCAAAGACTAGGATGATCATATTGCCTTCCATCAGCCAAGACGAATGAATTATATGCCTAACGTGTTTTCTCAACCAGAAGATTCTAAAGGGTGGGTAGAGTTGTTTGAAAATCTGAAAAAGTACCAAGTGCAGTGGATGTTTGAATGGTTCCCTACTGAAGAGTTCATTATCTGATCTCGGGATGTGCTGTTTCTTATACTCATTGATCTGAGAGGAACTTATCCCTATGTCCCTCTCCGAGTCATGAGACAGGAAGGAAGAAGGCAGGTTATACCAAGGATCGACAAAATGAGTCACTTCAGGGCCGACTTTCAAAACGATGATAGTCCATACAAGTGTCAAGCTCAACACATGTGGCATTACAAAATCATCTTGGGAAAGGATTCCATAGAACCGGACAGGTACCATGCTGGTTATACTCTATACTATCCAAGTTGGTTGGAAGACGATCATGGTGGGTACAAATCGGGTTTGTTTGAGGTCACAAGGTCATCGACGAAAAGGCTGAAGTACAGGTTAAGTACAACCAATTGCGCAAGAGGATTCAGGAATGCGAGAGTGAGCACAAGGAAACTCAAGAAGCCCATCAAAAGATGATTGAAGAATGGAAAGATATGGCTGTCAGTGCCAACAAGCGACTAGGATATTTGGAGCGGGGTTTAGTGGATCTATAAAGGAAGTTCATCCAGAGGATTGAAAACTGGCAGAACACTGAGGGAAACGAAGGAGGACACTTGGCGAGAGCCTACTTGCTGTTGGGACTACGTGAGCTGGTGAAGCTGTTCGATGGAGCTAAAGGTGTCAAGTCTGGGGAAGGTCCTTCTGGGACCAAGTAGTTAGGAGTCTTTTCTTTGCTTTAAATGTAATAAGGCCAATGGCCATTAGTGACGTTTTTATTTTCTGCAATTTTAGTGTCGTTTTGGGATTCGTCTTATTTTTATCAATAAAATGAGGCATTTAGCATTATAAGTTCTCCAAATCAACTTGTCGCTAGGCCTACCTCGTGCACAACGAGGCTCCCAAATTAGGACATGATTTATATTCTTGCACTATGTGTTTAAATATTGCAATGTTTTTCTCCTTATGATCCACACTAACTTGTTACCTTTTTTGTTTTACCTTTTGTTTTATTCCCCTTCCCCAAAGGTTAATTCGTGCACTGTGGCATCGTCATCATATTCCACAAGATCTAACGGACCTCCACCTCCTTCTCCTCCGAGTCCTATCAGAAATAAGAATAAGGGAAAAATGGAAGATTTGAGCAATATTAGAAAGGAGAGTTCGGTTGAAAGGGTATAGACTTCTCAGGGTATTCAGGTTTCCAAGGAAAGCGCCTCCCAGCTCGAACTGAAGTTATTGAAATTTCAGGAAGAACTGGACCAAGTTCGGAATTTGGAAAGCCTGTCATTTTCCCTCACTACCCCAGATGTCAACTTCCCGAACACTCAAAATCCCACACCTCCTCAAAACATCCCGAAACTACAGAACCAACCCACTCTCCATCACCACTTCAACACATGCCACACTTCAAGCAACACCCCACTGCTCATCCCTAAACCACTAAACTCTACAAATGATCATCACCACAACACCCCCATCTATCTGGAAACCATACTACACCCTATCAGTCCGCCTCGAGCACACCTGAGTCTGATGACAATGACCCTCTTATCAAGAATCTAGCCGGAGAACTCAAGAGACTGACTAGCCGAGTCTAGGGTGTTGAAGGAAGCAAGAGGATCGAGGGGCTAAATTACGAAGACCTTTGCATTCAACCAGATGTCGAACTACCTGAGGGGTACAAGCCTCCCAAGTTCGAGATGTTCGATGGCACCGGGGATCCCAGAGTTCATTTAAGGACATACTGCGACAAACTGGTCGGAGTAGGAAAAGATGAAAAGGTTTGCATGAAGCTCTTTATGAGGAGTCTGAAAGGGGATACTTTATCTTGGTACATTATCCAAGACCCGAAGAAGTGATCGAACTGGGTAAGTATGGCGTCCGATTTCATGGACGGGTTCAAATTCAATACGGAGTATGCACCAAATGTGTTCTACATCCAGAACTTGAAAAAGAAACCCATAGAGGCATTCTGCGAGTATGCTACTCGTTGGAGATCAGAAACCGCTAAGGTCAAGCTGGCTTTACAAGAGGAACAAATGAATAGGTTTTTCATCCAAGACCAAGACCCATAGTACTACGAAAGGTTGATATTGATTGAAGGATAGAAATTTTCCGACATCATCAAGCTAGGGGAGAGGATCGAGGAAGGTATCAAAAGTGGTATAGTCACTAACTTTGAAGCATTACAGGCTACCAACAAGGCTCTACAGTCTGGTGGCACATCCAAGAAAAGCGATATGGGTGTCTGATGGTTGCACAGAGAACAAAATCCCCAATAAAATACCAAGTGTACCCAATAACCCCTCCTACATATCAACCTACCTTAAATTACCAAGCACTTTTGCTCTCTTACCAAGCTCCACCACCTACTTACCAATCATCTCCACCTCCCGCATATTAGCCTACTTCACCCAAATACTCCTAACCCACACACGTCTACCAAGCCTACAATACCCAACAAGCTCACTATCAATCACCCCGCCAAAATTTCCCTCGACCCCGACCAAACTTCGATCGCAAACCTCCCAAACAATACACTACCATTGCCGAACCAATCGACCAGAAATCCTTCCCAATGGATCAACCCAAACAAAACATGTGCATACCATTCCGGCATGAAGGGGCATACCATTGATGAGTGTCGCTCTCTGAAGGATAAAATTCAGGCTTTGATTGAAAACAAGATCATCGTGGCAAAGGAGCCTGCTCCGAATGTCCGCAATAACCCTCTACCAGACCATAAGGGTGGAGGTGTTTACATGATTGAGATAGAAGATGATTGGCACCCCAAATGATTGATCAGATTGATTGCTGAAGGTGACAAGCCAAAGAAACCAACGGTCACACTTAATCCGATTGTAGTCCAGATCCAGCCTTCTGAAGACGCTGAAGTGAACATATCCATACCACTTGATCTTGAAACACCATTTTCTGCAAAGATGCCAGGATCAATTGAGGTCGAGTTTGGGTCCCCAAAGGCACCTGCTCCATTTGAAGTTGTTGTGTTACCTCCCAAATAAAGGGCATCCATTCCTGTGGTAATGTTAGCCATGACACCATTCCTTACGAAGGCCATCCCTTGGGATTACACAGCTGAGGTAAGGAGAAAAGGAAAATCCAAAATCGGAGAAGCAGTTGCGGCGCAAGGTATGACAAGAACCGTGGCAGGGTTTATACCCCGGAACATTTAGCTGAATCAAGAAAGCAGGCCCCTGGACGGCCTATTGAAACTGGACCCGATGATCTCTGGAGGAACATACAAGCAAAGGAGTACTCAGTCATTGATCAACTGAATAAAGCACCGACACAGATCTCCATCCTTGCTCTGCTGCAAAGATCTGATGCATACAAGAATGCCTTGATGAAGATACTGAGTGAGGCATATGTACCCAGTAACATAACTGGAGGAGAAATGGCAAACATGGTAGGGCAAGTATTGGAGAGTCATAAAATCACTTTCCACGAAGATGAGCTGCCGCCGGAAGGGCTAAGCCACAATAAATCATTGCACATCACTATACAGTGCGAGGATTATTTCATCACCAAGATTCTGATTGACGGAGGGTCCAACCTCAATATTTGTAATATTTGTCCATTGGTAACTCTCAGAACATTGGGGAAGAGCCTGCATGATATCAAGGATGTAGCCATCAATGTCAAAGTTTTTGATGGATCCCAAAGGTCCACTATTGGGGAATTCAGTTTGTGTCTACAAATGGGACCGAACTGGTTTAACGTTGACTTTTAAGTGATAGACGTCCCAACATCTTACAACTTGCTATCGGGATGGCCCTGGATCCATGCCGCTAGAGCTGTAGCATCAACCCTACACCAGGCAGTGAAGTTTGAGTAGAATCACCAAGAGGTGATTATTCATGGCGACGGTAGCAATCCCATATACGGTCGCCAATCTGAGGAAGAAGGAAGATAGGTGGAGAAACCTACCATCACATTGAGCGAGTCAACATCGTGGACAAGGATAAATGGTGGGATAACAAAATTCAAAGTATACTGAATTGGTATGGATATGAACCTGGCAAGGCACTCGGCAAGAACCTCCAAGGAATCACCAAACCTATCAAGCTGAAGAAACATGGTACCACTTTTGGTTTGGGATATGAATACACTTGGGAGGAGTTCAACCACTGGTCGCCACCATGGCACAGTCCCTACTACCCACTGGAGTATCCGATACCTCGCATGGAGCAGACTTTCCAGCCAACCGATGTCATACATGGGTCGGGAGAAGAGGAAGCACTGGCGGCAATGAGGAATTTGTTTTTGGAAGATGATAATATGGACTGTTGTGTAATTTTCGAGGAGGAATGGAAGGAAGGCCCTTCCATACAAGCCATGAGCCGAGGAGCACGCCTCAACAATTGGTCCATCAGAACCACCAGGGCCCGGAAAGCTTCGGGGTAGCAAGGCTGAACAAAGCACCATGCATCATCTTTATTTTTTTGCTAGTTGACTTCCTTTCCGCATTTTAATTTTGAAATAAGAGCTCCAATGTTCAAAACAATTATGAAATTTATCAAAGCATTTAAGTTTCTTATAAATCTCGCTCTTGTTACCTTTTATCGTTTACTTTATTTACATAGCATTACTATTACTTATCTTGATGAACCGACGATTGTGACTTGCAACGAGACAACGCAACAAACGGATATAGACTCAGAAAAGGATGATATACTAGTAGAGGTTATTAAAAAGGTTGAGGAGTTTGAGAACAGACCTAAGTCCAACCTGGACGAGAATGAGATTATCAATCTGGGAGATGCAAAAAATATCAAAGAAACACGAATCAACGTCCATTTGTCACCGTCAGAAAAGAAAGAATACACGAAATTCCTAAGGGAATACGAGGACATATTTGCCTGGTCGTATGATGATATGACCGGTCTCAGTACATCTATTATGGCTCACAAACTGCCAACCAATCCTGCATGTCTCCGATAAAGCCGAAGCTCAGGAATTTCAAACCTGACATGAGTTTGAAAATCAAGGAAGAAGTCACCAAGCAAGTCAAAGCCAAGGTTCTCAGGATAGTAGAGTATCCAACATGGTTAGCCAATATTGTGCCAGTACCGAAGAAGGACGGAAAGGTTAGAGTCTGTGTCGACTACTGGGATCTCAACTGGGTCAATCCGAAAGACAACTTCCCCTTGCCAAACATACATATTCTAATTGACAACTGCATCAAGCATGAACTGCAGTCATTCATCGATTGTTTTGTTGGGTATCATCAGATATGGATGGATGAGGAAGACGCGAATAAAACTGCTTTCATTACATCGTGGGGGATGTATGGTTACAAGATGATGCCGTTTGGGTTAAAAAATGTTGGGGCTACCTACATGAGGGCCATGACTACTATCTTCCATGACATGATACACAAAGAGATTGAGATGTATGTAGATGACGTCATAATCAAATCCAAGAGAGCCACCAACCACATGGAAGATCTGAGGAAGTTCTTCAACAAATTGAGAAGGTACAATCTGAAGCTGAATCCCGCCAAGTGTGTATTCGGGGTTCCTGCCGGAAAACTACTTGGGTTCATCGTAAGTCGTCGAGGAATAGGTTGGATCCATCAAAGGTTAAGGTCATTTAAGGATTGCCACCGCCAAAGAACAAGAAGGACGTGATGAGTTTCCTAGGGAGACTCAACTAGATCAGCTGGTTCATAGCTCAGTCCACTGTCATTTGTGAGCCAATCTTTAAGTATTGAAGAAAGATGCCGCTACCAAATAGACTGATGACTGTCAAAAAGCCTTCGACAGAATCAAGGAATACCTATCAACACTGCCAGTTTTCGTTCTGCTCGAACCAGGTAGACCTCTATTACTCTACCTTGCGGTATTGGATGGAGCATTCGGTTGTGTTCTAGGACAACATGATGAAACGAGGAGAAAGGAGCAGGCCATCTACTATCTCAGCAAGAAGTTCACCCCATACTAGGCCCGATATTCTCTATTAGAGCGCACCTGTTGTGCTCTAACTTGGATAGCTCAGAAGTTGAGGCAATATTTTTGTGCCTATACTACTTATCTCATATCGAGGATAGATCCGCTGAAGTACATCTTTCAGAAACCCATGCCCACTGGCAAGCTAGCCAAGTGGAAAATCCTATTGAGTGAATTCGATATTGTTTACGTGACTTAGAAGGCAATCAAAGGACAAGCACTGGCAGATCATCTTGCTGAAAATCCCGTGAATGGAGAATACGAGCCTCTAAATACGTATTTTCCTGACAAAGAGGTATCTTTCATAGGAGAAGACATTGCAGAATCCTATGACGGTTGGAGAATGTTTTTTGATGGAGCAGCAAACTTCAAAGGAGTTGGCATAGGAGCAGTCCTAGTATCAGAAACGGGTCAGCATTATCCGGTTTTTGCGAATCTCAGATTCCCATGCACCAACAACATGGCCGAATACGAAACCTGCATCTTAGGGCTCAAGTTGGCCATTGACATGAACGTTCAAGAGTTGCTAGTGATCGAAAGATTTAGACCTGCTTATACATCAGGTCCGAGAAGAATGGCAAACCAAAAATTCCAAGATACTCCCTTATCTGCATCATGTATAGGATTTGAGGAAGACATTCACAAAGACAGAGTTTCAGCATGTCCGCAGAGTTCAGAATGAGTTTGCCGATGCATTGAGTACCCTATCCTCTATGATTCAGCATCCAGATAAGAATTTAATTTATCCTATCCCGGTAAAGATTTATGATCAGCCAGATTACTGTGCTCATGTCGAGGAAGAAGCGGATGGGAAACCCTGGTTTCATGATATCAAGGAATATTTGGCAACATGAGAATATCCAGAGCTTGCAAACGCTACTCAAAAGCACAGACTTCGAAGGTTATCCAATAATTTCTGTTACAGCGGAGGAATCCTGTACAGGAGAACTCCCGATTTGGGATTGTTAAGGTGTGTTGATGCAAAGGAAGCATCCAGGCTATTGGAAGAAATTCATACAGAAATCAGCGGCTCATATATGAACGGTTTTGTCTTAGCCAAGAAAATACTCTGAGCTCGTTATTTTTGGATGACTATGGAAACGGACTGCATCCTGTATGTCCAAGAATGCCATCGTTGTCAGATACATCCAGACATGATAAAGGTGCCTCCAAACGAGCTTACTGCAACAAGCTCACCATGGCCGTTCGCCGCTTTGGGAATGGATGTTATCGGACCTGTCGAGCCTGCCGCGTCAAATGGTCACAAGTTCATTCTAGTGGTAATTG
This sequence comes from Nicotiana glauca, assembly GCA_026770625.1. Lineage (NCBI taxonomy): Eukaryota > Viridiplantae > Streptophyta > Magnoliopsida > Solanales > Solanaceae > Nicotiana > Nicotiana glauca. Next base: position 78,026 of record MU762003.1, on the reverse strand, counting down.
ATTAGTTCACCAAATGGGTTGAAGCAACATCATACAAGGCAGTGACTAAGAAAGTCGTGGTAGACTTTGTCCGTGACCGCATCGTTTGCCGATTCAGCATCCTAGAGTCAGTTATTACTGATAATGGTTCCAATCTTAATAGTGACCTGATGAAAGCAATATGTTAAACTTTTAAGATCAAACACAAGAATTCTACAGACCTCAGATAAATGGAGCTGTAGAAGCGGCCAATAAGAATATCAAGAAGATACTAAGGAAAATGATAGAAAAGCATAAACAGTGGCATGAAAAGTTATCATTTGCTTTGTTGGGGTACCGCACCACAGTTCATACATCAACCGGGGCAACTCATTATATGTTGGTTTATGGTACAGAGGTAGTCATTCCCGTCGAGGTAGAAATTCCTTCGTTGAGGATCATACAGGAAGCAGAACTCGATGATGCAGAATGGGTAAAGAGTCTCTACGAGCAGTTAGCTATTATAGATGGGAAGAGAATGAGAGTTTGTCATGGTCAACTTTATCAGAACAGAATGTCCAGAGCCTTCAACAAAAAAGTCAAGCCGAGACGATTCACACCGGGACAGCTAGTATTGAAGAAAATCTTCCCACAATAAGATGAAGCCTAGGGGAAATTCTCTCCCAACTGGCAGGGTCCGTACATGGTTCACCGGGTTCTAACAGGAGGAGCCCTCATACTTGTAGAAATGGACGGAGAAGTTTGGCCGAAGCCGATCAAATCATATGCAATCAAACGATATTATGTATACCCATTTATGATTTCTTTATGATGTAATTTGAACTACGCCTGACCTGATTCCCGTTTAAGAGGGGATACGTAGGCAGCCTTATGGGTTCGGTCACAATTCAATAAAATTTTCATTTCCCCTGCTATTGGAAACTGGGGAAGAATTTTGAGGAGGACCCTCAAAATTCCGAAGTGATTTTCAGTGATTCATCACGTGCAACCATCAGAAGCACCAGTCCAGTAAACTGGGGCAAAATTTTGAGGAGGACCGTCAAGATTCCGGAGCAAGAGAGGTTGCAATGTCTTGAACCACGTCACAGTCGTCGGTTCATCTAAAGAAAACTATTCTCAATTATGTAGTTCTGTTACATTTTTTACTAAATCATGCATGACTACTATCAAAATTTCTTTGTTTAACGACGCTACCCCAATAAAGACAAANCCCCCCCCCCCCCCCCCCCCTTTTACAAAACTCACGATTTTTCTTTGGATGCATGCACCCAAGACATAAAATCATCAGATACGTTTACACACTCATACTTTGTCAGGAATACAACTCTCAGAATCATCACCTATTACAATTGTCATCCGTACGTGACATCCCCAACAACCAAAATACAGCAATCAGCTATCAGCTATCATCTATCAACTAAGAGATTTCATTACTATTTGCCTTTATTTTCTGCATTGCATAAGGCTATCTTTCTGGCTTTCCGGGACTAAGCTCTGTCTCTATCTACATTGCATAAGGCTACCTTTTTGCCTTCCAAGACTAAGCTCTATCTCTATCTGCATTTCTTGCATTGCATAAGGCTATTTTTCTGCCTTCCGAGACTAAGCTCTGTCTCCATCTGCATTTCTTGCATTGCATAATGCTACCATTCCGCCTTCCGAGGTTAAGCTCTACCTCCATCCTGTATTTCTTGCATTGTATAAGGCTACCATTTTGCCTTTCGAGGTTAAGCTCTACCTCCATATGCATGGCTGAAATATCGCCACCTTTGTCTAAATCCTGCATCGACTGAAATATCGCCACCTTTGTCTAAATCCTGCATCGGCTGAAATATCGCCACTTTTATTTATGTCTGCATAGCTGAAATATCGCCACATATATTTAGATTCTGCATGGCTAAAATACTGCCACCTTTATTTAAATCCTGAATTGGCTGAAATATCGCCACTTTTATTTACATCCGCTGGCTGAAACATCACCATTTTATTCGTTCTTGCATGGCTGGAATATCGCCACTTTATCCATCTTGCACGGCTGAAATATCTCCACCCTTTCATTTACGTCTTCCATCGGCTGAAAGATCGCCACCTTCTAAATTTCATGGGCTGAAAGATCATCGAATTGTCCAAAGGCGTCAATGTTCGGAGGCACCATTTTCATAGTCCAAGAACGTCATGCCATGGCCTGAGGACCCCATTTTTTATCTTTTACATATCATTATTCAAAGGCCTCATAGTTTGGAGGCATCATTCTTATAACCCGAGAACATCATTTCATAGCCTGCAAATCCTTTATTATACGCTTCATGTCCCGGGACGTCATGGTCCTAGGACGTCATCCTACCCATCTGAAGACAACATTCATGGTCCAATGGGAACTTGCATCACATTTAAATTCACGCACAATATATGTTGGTATCATTCATTTGCAGGTACACCGGCTAGCAACAGACGTCTCAGTAGGAGCGATCCTGCTCCCGCTCCCGCAGCCTATCAGACTTTGACCATCCTTCTCAACCTGAACATTGCGCCCTTCTTGGAAAAATCTCCATCGGCATATTCCATCGACGGATCCCGAACTACATATGGCCTGATTCCTGTAAGATCAGGGATATGTAGGCAGCTCAGGAACTAGAGCTCGATCAAAATTCTTCAATCATTTCATTAGGTCAAAATTGGCCATCATATCTTTACCCGACAACTCTTTCATCCTTCCCGGGTAAAGAAGGGCAATTGTTGATACCCAATTTTTCCCCTATGTATTTTAAAAATAACATATATATATTGTCCATTTTTAGCAGTACAAAAATCAGTAATTATTCCCAAAATTATCCTTTTTGTGATTAAATTATTTTATTATCATATTTACACCAAAATATAATTAATGTAATTTTTTTATATTTTTATAAATTTATTTGGTATTTCTAAAGCTAAATTGCATATAATTGCAATTATAGCCTATTTTACGATTAACAACATTTTGCAATTATAAAATTATTTCTAGTATTTTTGGATTAATATTTATATATTATTAATTAGTTCAGTGATTTTAATTTGGTTTTAAAATCATTATTGTTATTTTTATAAAATAAAAGGTGGGAAATTGGCAATTTAACATCTAGCCCGTTTCTATTTCAATTGTAGCCTCATTTCCCCTTCAATTTTAACCTCAATTTAACCCCAATTTCCCCCCAAATTGAAACCTACCCAATTCCTAAATCACCCGACCCCTGTCCCAATTTTAAAACCCAGCCGGCTCCCCTTTAATCCTGGTCGTTGATCATTTTGATCAACGCCCATAATTATTTCTTTCCTTTTTAATTTCCAAACCCACCTAAACCTAACTCACTCTATCTAATATGCCACCTTGAAATCCTCTTCATCTCCCAAACTCTCTCTAGTCTCTCCGAAATCCTAATCATCTCCCACCTGTTTCTACCGGAATCCATGGCATTCCAGGCCATGGATGGCCTGTACTCTCTCTCTCTCACCATTAAACCTAAGCTGCTCGAGGTTCTGGAGCCCGATCTCAATGTCTCTCTTTAGATCTTTCTCATATCTGTAGATTTATGGCCTTTCCAGCCATTATTCCGGCATGTTCAAGCAATATGAGTCTTTTCAACTCAGGATCCGACTTTCCTCAAGACCTTTCTCATTCTAGGGTTTCTTCCACAATCTAAGACGTCTGAGGTTCTGTACTTGCTTATTTCTTTTAGATCTGTGACATGCCTGAGCGTTATTTGACGTTTTGAAGGTTTTCCCCAAATTTCCTTTTCAAAATCGACTTTTTAGGGTTTCTGAAAAAGGTTTCTTCAAATATTTTTCTGATGCTTCCTGTTCTTTCTTTATGTGTGTTTCATGCTCGTATGTGTTCTTCTTATTATACATAAGTTTGGTCTCTTGTTTCTGTTCTATTGGGCAAGACTTCTCTATTTTTTGTTGTTAATCTTATGCTCGCATATTAATTTGTGTTGTTTTCCTCACTCTTTGGTATATGTGTTTATGTTTGAATCATGGATTTTGGTCGCTTTACTGAGTTCTGTTTGTATATTTTTCTCTAAAATTGTTTGTGTATGTTTGTCTCTCATAAGTCTTTGAAAGAGATTTCTAAGCCTTTTTCAAAGACCTTGTTTTCTCACCTCTGACTCTATTCGAAACACTAGGTTTTGGGATTTCTTTGACAAGAGGTACTAGGGTTCCGCTTTGGGACCCTAGGCTTTCAGACTCACTGTGAGTCTGTAATTAAAGTTGAATCTCTTTGTCTTGTGACTCTACGACTTTCAGTAATAAACTCTTTTTCTAAATAACCTAACGACTCTTTTTATTTGATCTGTGTGCTTATATATATGAGAAATTTCTCTTTCAAAAGTTTGTTTTTGCCAACTAAGTGATTGATTCTGAAACCCCCTTAATAAGGCTGATAAACTGCCACTGATTTTCCTTTGATTGAACCTCTTTTACCTTTGTTGACTTGGTTCTTTCAATCGAACTTGCAATTTTTGGTTTCATGGCTATGTAATTGATTCATTTACCATATTTGGCACAAACCGTGTACCATTGATTGCTTTCCTTAAATAATTTCTATGTACTTACCCCTTTTGTGCTACTTTGAAAGGTTTAATTAGAAATTTCTTTCCTTAACTAATTTCTACCCGTTGGATTTGGAATCCCTTAACCAAAGGGAGATTGATTTCAATGATTTCTTTACCTTTCTTACTGATTCTCTTTGCACTATAAAGGGATTGCACTTCTGCACTTTAAACAGACCTGGCTTTATATCTACACTCCCAATTGAATACTTTCACATCTATACTTCAAGTTCAATACCTCGAACTTCTTACTTTCAACTCACACATTTACCTTAATAATTGGAATTCAACACTCTGTGTTGCTTGAGACCTTTTGAAACTGTTGTGCTTGCAACTTGGCTTTTCAAAGACTACTGTTTTCTTACTTGTTTTCCTTTGAAACTGGTATATCTTTTATTTAATTTTCTACTTCACCCCTATGTGTTTACTTCATAGTTTCAGCATCCTTGCTTACTTTACTGCTTATGTTCAGGGATTTGTGCTAATTATGTTCCTTCCTTGACTTTTTTATTGTGAATCCCTACCACTAGTCCATTCTATGTGTTTAAGTTAAGGTTCTTAGCCTGGCAGTATCCTAATTACTGCCGAGGCCATAACCTGATCCACAATGGATCCTAACTCCTAAGTTGGCAAACAGGCTGGTCAGGGGTGTGCCAGTATTCCCAATTGTTGGGCATGACCACCAGCCTGACATGGCTCTCCCTGATTCCCACTCTATGCACTTACGCTTTTTCTTAGACCCTTAAGTTCTGCCACTCTCTTATGAGCTTGCTTTGGGACCTTGAGTTCCTTATGAACTTGGACATCTGAGGGCTGGCATTTCCACACTGCACTATGATCTTAATTATGCAATGTGTTTGGGGTGTAAGCACTGCCCGGAGCCCTTTGAGACTCTTGGGAACTTTGACACATCCCAAATATGAGAAAATCTTTTGAAAATCTGATCCTGGAAGTTGGTTTATCTCATATTGTTGGACTTTGGGTCTGAATTAGGCTGTTTGGATGTAGATGGAACTTTTTATGTAATTTTACTTTTCTTTTCTGATTCATTTGGGTCTTTAATAATTTGTAATAACAATTGGGGATAGATAGTGGAAAGGGATGGGGATGAATGCATGCAAAGGGTAGAAAACTTGCCTATAGATTATTTATAACTTTCGCATTCTGCAATTTAAAAAACCCATGCCTATAAGATTTCTTGCATCTTAGAAATCATGCATATAGGTTCTGCTATCACACCTCCATTTTTACTACACCCCCGGGAAGAGGGTATAATAAAGGGAGTTATTTCCAACTTGAAGTGACAATCGAAACGAGATTTATTATTAAAAGGTTCAGAGTCGCCACTTGGGAGATTTATGGTGTCCCAAGTCACCGGTTGAATCCCGAATCGAGGAAAAGATTGACTATGTTTAATAGTCACGAACCATAAATCCGAGTAAGGAATTCTGTTAACCCGGAAGAAGGTATTAGGCATTCCTGAGTTCCGTGGTTCTAGCACGGTTGCTCAACTATTATATTCGGCTTAATTATCTGATTTTGATACATTTTGAACCTATGTGCAAATTTTAGATTTTAACCGCTTTATTTAATTTTTAAAGAATATTGAACGTCGTTTAAAACATGTCTTTGGATCCCGTCACATGAAATGTACCCGCAATCCGTAACACATCTTATTCAATGTTTTAGGATTTGGATTTGGGTCACATGAAATGCACACCCGAGTTTAGGAAAGTAGGTTATTAAAATATGTGCCTAAAGCAACTAACGTGTTGATAACTTTGGGGGAGGCCATGAAAATTCGCTAAATGGAACGTCCCGATTTCTAAATATTTTAGTAGAAGTGATTAAAGAGGGCCATGTAATTTTGTAATTTTATTTGGGGCAGCGTACCTCAATTTTAAAAGAGAGTTTAAGCTAAGTGTTTGAGGTCCATAAACTATTCATGTTATTAAATATGGCTCAATGAAGTAATACATATGCCTTAACTTTGAATCAACAAACCATTACTGAAGGAGAAAAATGAGTTGGGGCGTGAGCGTGAACCTTATACAGCAATCAATAGTGATCCCCTTTTTGAACTAAACTAGGACATAGACTATATGGAAACATCAACTGGTTACAGCTGAAATCAAGCAGACTATCTAGAGATATCAATCTAAAACAATTAAATCACCAATGCTACTTGTTGTCTTAAGCAACAAATTTAACAGTCCAACCAACCTGAATTGTTAAACTTAAACAATTCAAATTCACTTAAACTATTTCAAAAGACAGTTTCTAACCAAGCATAATGATACACATCCAAATCACAAACAGGGACGATACTCTATCACAACAAACTCTAATTTCAAGCTACAAGACCAATGGACCTACTCAAGCATGGTACTACATGTTTGACATTCTATGCACATAGGAGCTTTCATTTACCATCATATAACCAAAAATTTAGCATTCTTTCTAAATGGCTAAAGCAAATTCAAGTCCTTGAGCATGGCTGGACGACTTAACACATTCAACAGAGGAATAATGAGTTGTTTTATAACAAGAAAACAAAAGTATAAACAATAGAAGCTAATAGAATTTTAACACTTGAACAAGGTTTGTATTCAAATTTCAACTCGAATATCCAACTCTGTGTATAAATTCAGTCTGGTTCCAACTTGTGGCACTTCATTTGTTAGCAATGGGTATGAAGAAATACCTGAAAATGTGAGAAAAGTACAACAAAATAGTCAGAGACCAGCAGCAGTAGCGCAACAAAGTATTAACCTAGGACTAAACAGGGAGTGGATATCTTTGAAGTAGTTTCAAACCATCAGAAGTATTGAACGAGATCCAGCAATTAAAATCCCAACCAAAAGGACCCAACACACTTGAATACCACACAGATTCAAGTCATTTTTAAGCTTCAGCTGCTCATGAATTATTTCAGAAGATTATCTCAGGAATTCCAAGGATTTTTTTTCAATAAAATAGTAGATTTTGCAGTTCTAGCCGCCTCAGTTTTCTGATATTTTTTTAGCTCTTCCGTTCTGCCTTGAAAGGCAAGTTTAATACGCCTTTATAGGCAAGAAAGATAGTTCATCTTTCAGAATAGTTTTTCCCCTTTTACCCATTTTTACCCCTGGTTTTCCTTAGCTATTTTACTCTTTTAACCCCCTTCAAAATATCTGAACTCTCTCTCATCCCTCACATGTAGACCTCCCCTTATCATCTAGAGGCTTCCCCCATAACAGAAAATATTCCCAATCTTAAATCACCAAAACACTCCTTGATGCCCCTGAATTTACCTTCCCCTATTCCCAAAATTTTGGGCCACCGGACAAAGCTTAGGCCCAACCAACATGACTTCCACTTTCCAAAGAACCGCCCACTGAAAACATACAACCCAAGAAGAGAAAAAAAAGATTGCAAAATCGCATAACATTGAAAGTTTAAACAGGGATGAACTAATTAAAATTACTAACCCATAAGTTAACTTGTCTACTAACAAGAATAAGAAATTAAGCGGACTTAATCAGAAAAAGCAAATAGAAACCCAAATATGATTCTAGAACAAATTAATGAACTAAAACTTATTGCACTCGACTTCTGAAGGAAACAATGGTGAACTCAGCAATTGATTAAACTATTAACAAGCGAATCAAATAGACTAATCATTCCTAACTAAAGACTTATCTAAATTTTAGCTTAAGTAACCAGAGAGAAAGAGAAGAAGGGAAGACGATGAGATGCTAAGAAGATAGAAAAAATAAACAAAAGAAGCAAGAGACTCACCGACTCGGCTCGGACTCAAGACTGACCTTCCAATTTAAACCGCGAGATAATGTCAATCACCTGTTCTTTGTCAAGAACATGTAAATAACATTAATTCGCTATAAAATCGGGCCTAAAACTCGAGAATACTGGCGAAGAACCCTTGCATGCTCAGGTTCCAGATTGAACTTTTAAAGCTTGAACCATAGATTCAATATTCGAGAAGCTCGAGGGGTATTCAAAGGAGGAGGACGATAGATTTAGGATGAGGGAGGTCTGGTGGCTTTGGGGTATTATTTTGGTGGGGTTTGGGGTCAGCACTGCCACCGGAAAAAGTTTGGGCGGCACTAGGGTCCGTGGTTTCAAACTCATATTCGAGGAGTTCTGAGTATATTCAAGGGAAGCTGGTTGTGGAATGGGGATGTGGAGGCGGAGAGGAAGCTAAGGTGTTGATTTGGGGTGGTTTGGAGACTCGCCGCCGCCGTGGGCGATTTCCGGCGACGGTAGACGGCGTAGATGGAGAGGGTGATCTCTGGTGAATGCTGGGGCGAGGAGAGACGAGTTTGGGGGGGTGTCATTTCGACACTTAAATATTAAAGAATACCCAGTTCCCAACTGTCCGACTAAGCCAAATCAATGGCCCATATCAAAGGGTTATCGAAATAGGGTCGTTTGGGTTATGGGCGAAGCTGGACCGGGTGGGGATTAGATTGGGCTTGGGACTGGATGGGTCTTTGCATTTGGGCCTGGAAAAAATGCAGAGGCCCAAGTTGATTTGCTCTTTTTTTTTCTTTTCTTTTCCTTCTTCCATTTTTCTCTTTTCTTTTTGTTTTATCTCTTTTTCAAAATTACACCTAAAATCCTAATTTAATTAAGAAGCCACATTTAACTTAACAAGATACTTAAAATAAATAATTACCCAAATTAAAAAAATTTAAAGAGAACTAACTCAACAATCAAAAATTAAAAGTAAAAGGTGCAAGACGACTATTTTGTGATTTTCCCCTATTATAAAATAACCTAATTACTCAATTAATCCTAAAACTCTAAAATAAGTCCTAAAAACATATGCACATATATTTTTTATTTTTCATTAATTAAAATGCACAAACAAATTCAAACAATTAACAAAAAATGCCACGAAAATCCACAAACTTGCAAATAATGAAAATAAATTATTTTATTTGAAATTATGGGAGTAATTCATATAGGTCAAAAATCACGTGCTCACATCTGCACATCTGCATCGTATAAATTATGCCTTAAGTCTTTCTGCATTCTGCATTTTAGAAATGATGTCTATAGGTTCTGCACATCAGCATCGTAGAAATTATGCCTTAAGTCTTTCTGCATTCTGCATTTTAGAAATTATGTCTATAGGTTCTGCACATCTGCGTCGTAAAAACTATGCCTTAATTCTTTCTGCATTCTGTATTTTAGAAATTATGTCTATAAGTTATGCACTTCTGCCTTTTAGAAATTATACCTATAATTTCTGCATATAGACATCATGATCTTAGGTTTCTGCACTTCTGCATATACATGCTGTTAGGCAAACAATTATAGGTTTAATAAATAACCAACTTCACTCTAGATACCATGCCTATAGGAATAATCAACTAAACCAGCTTTGTCTATTTCATCTACGAGTCTAAAATCAGTCATAAGGTCGTCAAAATCTACAGATCTTTTGTTTATATTACCATCAATCTTTTCCTTAAAAAGCAGTACGCTCTATTAGATGTCATGCCTATATGTCTCACTTAGGTAAATTATTAGGTAATTAATTGCGTCAATTTTGATAAACTACATCCAGACAAGGCTAATTCGGACTCCTCATCTGAGAAATATGTGATGTATCAGCCTAGCCTATGCTTTTAATTTAATTCAGACCAAACCAGTATTTGATGTCATGTTATATTTGCTCTTTTAAGTGAGGAGGCATGTGTGAGCCGTAATTGCTATTTGTTTCCCCTTAACTATTTATGTGTTTTTGTTTGTCGCCTAGACTTTTATCCTTTTGAAACTCTGAAAAGCACCAACTCCCTTCCCTTTAGGACTAGTGGTCTCAATGCCTCCGGGACTGATAGGATTGGGACCAGTAATAGCATGCATTAGGTAACGATACTATTCCACGCTTTAATACCTTAACGGGGTGGGAATGGTAGATATAGATATGATGACTGGTGCGATAATACCTCGTGTAGCCCTTATTTGAGGAGTGATTACTGGGTATTGCATTAACATGATCCATATTAATCATAAACCTAGGACCTCCCTCCCTTTTACTTGCTTTCGTCTATCTCTTTTAAATTGTCTAAATCTTTCATAAAATTTGTGCCCTCTTTACCTTTCCTCAAGTTTTAACTTATTTGCAATGTTGTATGCAAATCCCTCCTATTTGAGCCCTTAATTGCTTACTTGATTATGTGAAGTCACAATTGTAACATGGCCGGGAACCACACTAGTGGATCTTGAGGGGTGCCTAACACCTTCCCCTCGAGATAACTTCTAGCCCTTACCCAAACTCTGGTTCTTCAAATTCAAACCCTTCTTAGTGTCCTAATGCACTTAATCATTAGGTGGCGACTCTTCAATTTCAAAACCCAACTCCCAAAAGGGAACGAGTTGTCCTCCCAAAATATCATAAACCCGATTTCACCTTTAGAAAAAGGGGGCATCGACAGTGGGCCCGCAGATGCGTCAAACCTACCGCATCTGCGGTTCTTCCCTTAGCCCCTAATTTCTGCATTTGTGACCTCGCACTTGCAGTCCCAATCCGTAGGTGCGGAAACATCAGAAAAAGCAGTTTCAGCTGTACCAACTCATTTCCAAATCATTCATTGACCATCCGAAATCATCCCGGGGCCCTCGAGACCTCAACCAAAAATACCAACAACTCTCATATCACATTCAAGCTTAGTCGACTGTTTGGAACACTCAAACAACATCAAAACACCAAATCCCTCGAATTCAAGCCTAAGAAGTTCTAAACTTCTGAATTCTGCAAACGATGTCGAAACCTATCATACCTCGTCTGAATGACCTGAAATTATGCACACATGTCACAAATGACACTATGGACCTACTTCAATTTCCAGAATTTCATTCCAACACCGATATCAAAATTTTCACTACCGACCGAGAAACGCCAAATTTTTAATTTCGCCAATTCAAGCCTAAATCTACCACGGAACTCCAAATCACATTCTGGATGTGCTCCCAAGTCCAAAATCACTTAACGGAGCTAACCAAACCTTTAGAATTCACATCCAAGATCATCTATACATAAGTCAATATCTGATTGACTTTTCCAACTTAAACTTCTGAATAGAAGACTAAGTTTCTCATTCCACACCGAAACCTCTCCGGACCCGAAACAACCAACACGATACGATGAAATATAGCTGAAGAACACAAAAGGAAGTAGAAATAGGGAAAATGGGGCCGTAAATCTGTAACGACTCGGCCGGTCATTTTTAGAATTTATGCCCCGACCCCTTATTAACTGCTTCCCCTAAGTTCATTTTTTCCAGTTTTGGTTTGCCAGGACGTTCGGTGTTGAGTTTCGGAGAGTTTTAGGACACTTAGTCCCTAAATGAGAGCTTAAGTATTGGAAAATGGTATGTAGTCGGAACAGTATGAAGACGGCCTCGAATAGAAATCTAATGGTTTTGTTAGCTCCGTTAGGTGATTTCAGGGTTGGAAGCGTGTTCGGAAGGTATTTTGGAAGTCCATAGCTCATTTAGGCTTGAAATGCCGAAGTTGAGTTTTTAAAGTTTCCAGTCCGATAGTGAGTTTTTGATACGAGGGCCGGAATGGGATTACGGAATTTGCAGTAGCTCCGCCATGTCATTTGGGTTGTGTGTGCAAAATTTCAGGTCATTCGGACGTGTTTTGGTTAGGTTTTTGATCGAAAGCGTATTTGGAAGAAATTTGAAGTTCTTAGGCTTGAATCATTGATTAAATCCGGTTTTCAGTGTTGTTTTAGGTATTTTAAGGATTTGTACAAGTTTGAATGAGGTATTAGGTGGTATTGGCGCTTTTGGTTGAGGTTCCGGGGGCCACGGGATGATTTCAGGTGGTTAACGGAGAAAATTCTAAGTGTGCAGCAGCTTAAGACTTCTATCTTTTGGTATTTTCACTTCTGCGGTTTGGGAACCGCAGAAGCGGCTTTGAGCATCGCAGAAGCGACTTGGGCATTTTCTCATGAAACCGCAGAAGCGGTCCTCTTTCCGCAAAAGCGGTACCGCACAGGCGGTTGGTTGTTCGCAAAAGCGAAATCTGGTCAACTAAGTGAAAGCAGTAGAAGCGACTCGTGGTTCGCAGAAGCGGGACCGCAGAAGTGGTCCCTTGTTCTCAGAAGCGGAAATGACTGTTCAGAAATAGTAAATCGAGGGTTAAGTTTCAAAAGTTGGAAAATCAATTTAGAGCTCGGGAGAGGGCGATTTTGAATTGTTTTTGAAGAGAAGATCGTTGGGTAACGTTTATTTGATCCCTTCTAGTTGTATTTCAGAATTATACAGTTAATTACATCATTAAAATTCGAATTGAGAAATTGGATAATTTGGGTAAAAAACTTCATTGGCTAAACTATTGAGTTTTGAGGGGGCATCTGACCTCAGATTTGGGAGATTTTTTTATGGTTAGACTCGTGAGAGTACGAGGGTTCTGAAAATGTGAAAATTATTTGATTCCAATACGTTGGACTGAGCGGCGTTTTGGTAATTTTACTTATTTTCGCACCCTAGAATTAAATTTAATAGTGGAATCAGTTGTTTGCAATATTATTTACGATATATAACTGAATTGAATATATTTGGGCCATTTGGAGTCGGATACTCGTGGTAAGGGCGTGGTTCCTAGTTGATTATTGAGTCGGTTCGAGGTAAGTGGCTTGTCTAACCTTGTGTGGGGGACTTTGTCCCTTAGGATGTGATATCTGGTAACTAAATGCCTTGTACGTGAGGTGACGAGTGTGTACTTGAGCTAATTGTTGAAAATCCATTTTTATTTGGAGTATTTAAATTGAGTGTTCTTGCTTACTTGTTTTACTCTAATTGCAAATTAGCCTGTGATAGTTTAGAAGAGCATATTTAGTTGACTTACTTACCTAATTTCTTAAACTACCTTGTTTGCATTCTATGAAGTATGTTAGGCTAGAATCTACTATTATTTGTTATGAGTTTGGTAATTATTTGATATTTTTAAGCTGTTGTTGTTTGATTTAAACTTTGGGACTACGAGACGGTATCCCGGGAGATCCCCTGCACGTTTTATGTTCTGGATTGGGAGTACGGGATACCAAGAGATCCTTGGCACATGTGTATATAATTATGGAGATTACCAAGAGATCCTCAGGATACCAAGAGATCCCCGAATTATTATTGAGGATACTAAGATATCCTCGGGATACTAAGAGATCCCCGAATTATTTATTGAGGATAGCAAGAGATCCCATGATTATTATTAAGGATACCAAGAGATCCTCGGGATACCAAGAGATACCCAAATTATTATTGAGGATACCAAGAGATCCCATGGTTATTATTGAGGATACTAAGAGATCCTCGGGATACCAAGAGATCCCCGATTATCATTCCGGTTGTGAGAAGTATTTTAGTGGTATTGTTTTGTTTCGGCCTTCTATTACTGCATTCCTTATTTATCCTGTTCGATTCTAGCTGTAGATTTTATCTATATTGTCCTCGTTATCTTATCAGTTATTATGCTTATCTCAGTAAGGCCCTGGCCTTCCTCGTCACTACCCAACCGAGGTTAGGCTTGGCACTTACTGAGTACCGCTGTGGTGTACTCATGCCTTTTCTGCGCATGTTATTTTTATGTGCAGCTCCAGGTACCTCCACTCAGACGCACTATTCTCGCGGCAGAGAGATCTAGAAGAGACTTTGAGGTATATCTGCCACGTCCGCAGACCAGAAGTCTTTATCTTATTCCAGCTTTAGTATATGACTTTCCTTTCTTTCGTTTGTGTAGACATTCTGGAGTTAGAGCAGTGTATTACATTCTATTAGCCTGTGTTTCCTGTGAGTTTCCGAGTTTTGGGAGTTTGTTTTAGATTTCGTGATATGGGTTGTATTATGCGTGCCAAGTGGCATTTATACACAGTTTTCTCTTGACAGTAAGATTTTTAGTTGTTTGCTTCCGCAAGTTAGTTTATTTTTTTCCGCAAGTTGTGTAAATTCCGCATTTTTAGGCTTACCTAGTCTTAGGAACTAGGTGCCATCACGGCATGTTCACGGAGGGTGAACTGTGGTCGTGACAAGTTGGTATTAGAGTTCTAGGTTCATAGGAGTCATGGAACACAGACCGGTTTATTAGAGTCTTGCTGATCTGTACGGAGACGTCTGTACTTATCTACGACATGCTATGTAACCATTAGGAAAATTCCACTTCATTTCATTTCTTATCGTGCGTCATTTATTCAGTTTGGAGCCTATATCATATGTCCTTTTTGCATCCAATCATGTATTGAAATTGCGCACTTGGTATTGATTTTGTGTCGACGGTTCGTGATGCTACCGAAGGATTATAAGGGAGCCAAGAATTTTCTCAACCGTTGTTATCGCGTGTCATCCATATCGATAGTGCAGAAGTATTGAGAGATCATTCAATTGTGCACATGGGGATGCAATAGGTTCTGACATCTGGTTGATAAGTACGGTCTTAAGAAGGTTTACTTAATTCTAATCATCGCAGTAATGGTTGAGTCACGAGGTGGATGTAGATCTAGAGATAGTTGGCGGTAATAGAGACTATGTGGTTCGTATGAGATGTCTATTTAGCGAAGGGTACAACTAGCAACCGAGATACTGGAGGAAGTGAGTTTAACTGTCCTAAGAATGACATATGCTAAACGAATGGCTTGAGTTGTCTTATGATGGTGACGCACGAGCGATAAAGGTTAGTATCGTGGATTATCAGGATGTATTATATGGCTTTGCGCCAAGTGAAAGGAGTTCACTATCAACGATCAAATTTTGGGTCATGTGTCGTATCAGATTTGGCCTGCGATGTATTTAAGTGGTATTCAAAAGTTCTCTGAAACTTGCATATGAGTAAGAGCCGAGATTTGTATGGGATAATGTTGGGACTTTTGATGTTCCTATGTCCATAATAATTCTACATTTCAGTATCAGCAGGGAAATGAAAATAATTTCAGAATACTCGTAGTGGTCCAGTTAATCAGGGCACTCTCATGGGACAATTATATTTTAATGCACCACTAGCATGGGATTCCTTAAATGGTTATTCTAGTTATCCGGCACAGACTCAGTATGAGCAGCCGAACTGCAGATGGGTTTCTATGAATATGGTGATACTAGAAACATCATGAGAAATTATCCCAGACTTGAGAGAAATCTATTTCATCAGAACACACAGTCAACACACTCCATTATAGTTACTAATCTACATACACTACAAGTTAGAGATGGAGAACAAATGGGTAGATAGAGCCTAAGAGGTAGATGCCCGACCCATTGATATAATTGCTATAGTGTGGCTGAGGCCACTACACCAGATGGTTTCATTACAGATACAAATTCCGATTGTTATAAAAAAATGATATTTTTCCTTAATTTGTTTTGGTTCTGAAAATTTAGGCAAGTCCTCTTAATATGCTCCACTCATGAGTGAGCTTTGTAATCCTGAAATCTACTTATGTGAATACACACGTTGGGATATTATATGGAGATAGTTGTCCCTATCATTATGTGTTGGTCACTAGGAATATCTATGAGGCTAAACGTGACTTTCTATTACTTACTATAGTGGGTTTTGATGTGATTTCAGGATAATTAATTCCAATTGTCAATTATATGCCCTATCAGTATGAGGGTTCATTATATGTTGTGATTTTCTTTGACGGAAATTATTGAAAAGAAGAAAGAAAGGAAATGAAAATTTTCAGTTGGCACAATGTGCAAATACTTATGATTCAGAGTCGAGGGTGATATCCTCAAATAATTATATAATATGAAATATTTTAAACCGAGCTACAAGCTGTGGTGGATGTTATATAAGGACAAGGTCATGGTAGTGAAAGGTTTATGTGTTTAAAATTCTCCTTTTATGAAATTAAAATTTTTGTACTATATTTTAAATGGGAGTCATGCCTGTTGGGCTTGTTTGACAATTCTTGTATATTTCCTGTTCATATTCAGCCATTTTTGTGTTGTAAAGGTTGAGCTTTAGCCTATGAGATGAGTGCCTAGGTGGCGATAAATGTGACTCGTTAATTCGGGTAAGTAATTATGAGATCGCCATGCCTCGTTGTGAGTAAAGCGGAGGTCTGAAATGAGATGTTTGTTAACATAAGGTTAATTAGCAATGTTGTAATTTATGAACTATTATGGCCAGAGACGAGGTTATGGGCATACAGATGATGTGTTTCATGTCTAGATATCATTATGATAATGCGATGCTTGACATGCTGAGATTAATGTTACTGATATATATATTGTGGTGTTTCATTGGGTTGTAGATGTGTTGTTAAGAGTTGTTTTGGTATTACTCTGGCAGGTGGATAGGCCTAATTACAGGGGAGGTTCTGCCAAAATTTCTGAAAATTTTGGGAGTTAGAAAAAAAAATTGAGACATTAAGATGTGTGAAGAAATAGATAAGCTACGTTGTGTATTTGAGAATGAATGACCCTAAGTGTAGGAGAATGACCCTGAGAAATAATTTCGAAGTAATTAAGCGCTATTAAAAGTTGAAGTATATTGAAATAAGACTAATGCAATGTGACAATGTGGAATTCGGGTCCTAAGATAAATGTTAGATGTTGAAGTTTGGGTCATGTCCTAAAGTTATGGACTAAGGATGAGGTGAAACCTTCAGTTAAGTTGAAGGATCAGTTATAGGAATTTTCTTGAAAAGGGTTTCATTCGACCTAGTGTATCACTTGGGGTGCTCCTTGTTATTTGTGAAGAAGAAGGATGGTCCCATGCATATGTGTATTGACTATTTCCAGTTGAACAAGGATACAATGAAGAATCGTTATCATTTGCCTCGTATTGATGATCTGTTCGACTAGCTTCAGGGCGCACGGGTGCTTTCTAAGATTGACTGGTGCTCAGGTTACCATCAATTGAAGGTTCGGGAGCCAGATATCTCTAAGACTGCTTTTAGGACTCCGTATGGTCATTGCGAGTCTCTTGTATGTCATTTGGGCTGATCAATGCCCCAACAGCTTTTGTGCATTTGGTGCACAATGTATTCCGGCCATATCTTTACTTTCATCATTGTCCTTATTGATAACATTCTAGTGTATTCCCGGAGTCGGGAAGATCATGAGCAACACCTGAGGACAGTGCTTCGGACTCTGAGAGAAAAGAAATTATATTCAAAGTTTTCAAAATGTGAGTTCTGGTTGTATTCCGTGGCATTCTTAGGCCACGTGTTATCGAGTAAGGGTATTTGGGTGGATCTAAAGAAGGTAGAAGCATTGCAGGGCTAGCACAGACCATCCTCAGCTATAGAGATCTGCAGTTTCCTTGCTTAGCGGGTTACTATCATCGTTTTGTGGAGGGGTTTTCATCGATTGCAACCCCTATGACTAGATTGTTCCAGAAGGGTGCTCCATTTCAGTGGACAGACGAGTGTGAGGCGAGCTTCCAAAAGCTCAAGACAGCTTTGACTATGGCCCCAATTATGATATTGCCTACTGGTTCGGGGTCTTATACAATTTATGGTGATGCCTCACGGGTTGGCCTGGAGCGGTGTTGATGCAGGGCGATATGGTAATTGCCTACGCGTTCAGACAGTTGAAGGTACACGAGAAGAATTACCATGTCCACGACCTTGAGCTAGTTGCTATTGTTCATGCCTTGAAGATCTGGCGTCATTATTTGTACGGTGTGCCTTGTGAGAATTATACTGACCATCGTAGCTTGCAGCACCTGTTCAAGCAGAAGGATCTAAATTTGCGCCAGAGGATGTGGTTAGAGTTGCAGAAGTAATATGACATCACTATCCTCTACCAACCAGGTAAGGCCAATGTAGTGGCCGGTGCATGAAGTCACCGGGCAGAGAGTTTGGGAAGTTTGGCTTACCTACCAGCATTAGAGAGGCCTATGGTGATGGATGTTCAGGCCTTAGCTATCTAGTTTGTGAGATTGAATCTTTCGGACCCTAGTAGGGTGTGTAGCTCGGTGCCTCAACTGTGGCTAGGTTAATTATGAGAACCAGAGACTCGGTGGGTTGGTTCGAGCCGGGTGAGGCTAGAGTATTGGCACAGACTTGGTTCATGATGCTTTGGAGAAGGTTTAGGTGATTCAGGATAGACTCCGTACAGCCCAGTCCAGACAGAAAAGCTACGCGGACAAGAAGGTTCGTGATGTCTCTTATATGGTTGGAGAGCGGGTTCTGCTTCGGGTTTCGCCTATGAAGGGCGTTCTGATATTTGGGAAGAAAGGGAAGTTGAGTCCGAGGTTTATTGACCCTTTTGAGATATTGAAACGTGTTGGATTTCAGTTAAGTTCAGTTGGACAAGGATTTATCTTATTTTGAGGAGCCAGTGTCTATATTGGATAGACAGATCAGAAAGTTGAGGTCAAAGAGCATTACTTCAGTAAAGGTTCAATGGCAGGGTCAGTCAGCCGATGAGGTGACTTGGGAGACGAGCGAGATATGTGCAGCCGATACCCTCATCTTTTCACTACTTCAGGTATGTTCTTTATGCTCGTTCGAGGACGAACGAATGTTTAAGTGTGGGAGGATATAACGACCCGTCCGATCGTTTTTAGAATTTATTCCCCGACCCCCTATTAACTACTTCACCTAAGTTCATTTTTTGCCATTTTGATTTGTCAGGACGTTCGGTGTTAAGTTTCGGAGAGTTTTGTGATACTTAGTCCCTAAATGAGAGATTAAGTGTTGGAAAATGGTCCGTAGTCGGAACAGTGTGAAGACGGCCTCGAAATGGAAATCTGATGGTTTCGTTAGCTCTGTTAGGTGATTTCGGGTTTGGAAGCGTGTTCGGAAGGTATTTTGGAAGTCCGTAGCTCATTTAGGCTTGAAATGCCGAAGTTGAGTTTTTGAAGTTTCCGGTCTGATAGTGAGTTTTTGATCTAAGGGTTGGAATGGGATTCCGGAAGTTGCAGTAGCTCCGTCATGTCATTTGGGTTGTATATGCAAAATTTCAGGTCATTGAGACGTGTTTTCGTTAGGTTTTTGATCGAAAGCATATTTGAGAAATTTGAAGTTCTTAGGCTTGAATCATTGATTAAATCTGGTTTCCGGTGTTGTTTTAGGTGCTTTAAGGATTGGTACAAGTTTGAATGAAGTATTAGGTGGTATTGGCGCTTTTGGTTGAGGTTCTGGGGGCCCGGGAAGATTTCAGGTGGTTAACGGAGAAAATTCTAAGTGTGCAGCAGCTGAAGACTTCTGTCTTTTGGTATTTTTGCTTCTGCGGTTTGGGAACCGCATAAGCGGCTTTGAGCATCGCCAAAGCGAGTTGGGCATTTTCTCAGGAAACCGCAGAAGCGGTCCTCTTTCCGCAAAAGCGGTACCGCAGAGGTGGTTAGTTGTTCGCAGAAGCGGAATCTAGTCTCCTAAGTGAAAGTCGCAGAAGCGGCTCATGGTCCGCAGAAGCATAAATGACTGTTCAGAAATAGTAAATCGAGGGTTAAGTTTCAAAAATTGGAAAATCAATTGAGAGCTCGAGAGAGGGCGATTTTGAGTTGTTTTTGAAGAGAAGATCGTTGGGTAATGTTTCTTTGATCCCTTCTAGTCGTATTTCATCATTATACAGTTAATTACATCATTTAAATTCGAATTGAGGATAAAAAATTGGATAATTTGGGTAAAAAACTTCATTGGCTAAACTATTGAGTTTTGAGAGGGTATTTGACCTCCGATTTTGGAAATTTTATATGGTTAGACTCGTGAGAGTACGACGGTTCTAAAAATGTGAAAATTATTCGATTCCGAGAAGTTGGCCTAAGGGGAATTTTGGTTATTTTACCTATTTTTGGGCCCTAGCTTTAAATTTAATAGTGGAATCAGTTGTTTGCAATATTATTTATGATATGTAACTGAATTGAATAGATTTGGGCCATTTGGAGTCGGATACTCGTGGCAAGGGCGTGGTTCCTAGTTGATTATTGAGCCGGTTCGAGGTAAGTGGCTTGTCTAACCTTGTGTGGGGGACTTTGTCCCTTAGGATGTGATATCCGATAATTGAATGCCTTGTACGTGAGGTGACGAGTACGTACTTGAGCTAATTGTTGAAAATCCATTTTTATTTGGAGTATTTAAATTGAGTTTTTTTGCTTACTTGTTTTACTCTAATTGCAAATTAGCCTGTGATAGTTTAGAAGAGCATATTTAGTTGACTTATTTATCTAATTGCTTAAACTGCCTTGTTTGCATTCTATGAAGCATGTTAGGCTAGAATCTATTATTATTTGTTATGATCTTGGTAAGTATTTGATATTTTTAAGCTGTTGTTGTTTGATTTTAACATTGGGACTACGAGACGGTATCCGGGGAGATCCTTTACACGTTTTATGTTCTGGATTGGGAGTGCGGGATACCAAGAGATCCTTGGCACATGTGTATATAACTATGGAGGATACCAAGAGATCCTCAGGATACCAAGAGATCTCCGAATTATTATTGAGGATACCAAGAGATCCTCGGGATACTAAGAGATCCCCGAATTATTTATTGAGGATACCAAGAGATCCCATGATTATTATTGAGGATACCAAGAGATCCTCGGGATACCAAGAGATCCCCGAATTATTATTGAGGATACCAAGAGATTCCATGGTTATTATTGAGGATACTAAGAGATCCTCGGGATACCAAGAAATCCCCGATTATCATTCCGGTTGTGAGAAGTATTTTAGTGGTATTGTTTTGTTTCGGTCTTCTATTACTGCATTCCTTATTTATCCTGTTCGATTCTAGCTGTAGACTTTATCTATATTGTCCTCGTTATCTTATCAGTTATTATGTTTATCTCAGTAGGGCCATGGCCTTCCTCGTCACTACCCAACCGAGGTTAGGCTTGACACTTACTGAGTACCGCTGTGGTGTTCTCATGCCTCTTCTACGCATGTTTTTTTATGTACAGCTCCAGGTACCTCCACTCAGGCGCACTATTCTCGCGGTGGAGAGATCTAGAAGAGACTTTGAGGTATATCTGCCACGTCCGCAGACCAGAAGTCTTTATCTTATTCCAGTTTTAGTATATGACTTTCCTTTCTTTCGGTTGTGTAGACATTCTGGAGTTAGAGCAGTGTATTACATTCTATTAGCCTGTGTTTCCTGTGAGTTTTCGGGTTTTGGGAGTTTGTTTTAGATTTCATGATATGGGTTGTATTATGCCAAGTGGCATTTATACACAGTTTTCTCTTGACAGTAAGATTTTTAGTTGTTTGCTTCCGCAAGTTAGTTTATTTTTCCGCAAGTTAGTTTATTTTTTTCCGCAAGTTGTGTAAATTCCGCATTTTTAGGCTTACCTAGTCTTAGGAACTAGGTGTCATCACGACGTATTCACGGAGGGCGAACTGGGGTCGTGACAAAATTATGAAACAACCGGCCGGGTCATTACACCAGGTCGGTCGGGATGGGTAATAGGTGGGCTGAAATATGGATTGGGGGTGTTATATTTAATGACCAGTCAAAAATGGCTACGTGAAATTAACAAAATATTTTTTTATTGATAAGTAGTTTGTTAGAAATGAGGGCACAAATAGGCTAGATTTTTAACGGTAGGGTCACTAAAGCGAATAGGTTAGGGACAGTTCTGGCCCTTTTCCGTTTCAAATATTATGAAATTATTCTTTACTACTGCGTAGAGAAGAAATTATTTTAAATCACATAATTATTATATTAAAATATATTAGAACTATAAAATTTGAGTATAAACAACAGAAATTGATGAAAAATAATAATTAAGCACAATAAAATTTTAATTAGAATATCATGAATTTACAATTAGAATAAAGGTTGAAGGTTCAGCAGGTGGGGTCTTTGGGGGTAAACTGTGTTTCAAATTAGTGTTTGGAAGTTATATTATTAACCTTGTTTTTTTTATCTTCTGCTATTGTTAGGTCATTTTTTCTTTTTTCTTTTTTTTTTTTTGCTTGGGATTTTCATATTTGTTTTGTTTCCTAATCTTTGTTTTTTCTTAATCTCTTTATGTAACGTTAGTTGTCTGTTTCTTTTTTGTCGTTCAATCTCAGGATATATAAACTGCTTTAGGCAAGCCCGGGCGATAAGTTGGTGAGTGAAATCGATCTTTGGTCTCTCATATGGGAAACCACTCACCCAACCAACTTAGTAAACTCTTACGGGCAATGTAGATTTTATATATATATACGAATTTTAAATTTTAGCAATGTTTTAAATTTGGTAGAGGTAGGATTAAGTGAAATAATAAGATAAATTTTTCTACCATTAAATTATATAGTATATTTACCTTCTCATCAACTATATTTTTCTTCCTATATATAAAATCTTTTTTCATGTTTCTCAAAAAGTTACTTTCTATTATCGATTTTCTAAATTAGCCATTTATGTTTATCACACTTAATTGATCCATACATAAAAAAGTAATTTTTTTGCGTCTCATCTTTTTTAACTACGAAATCTCCGAGGCAAGTATCGCAAGATGTAAAACTCGATGAATAAGAAGCTTACATCTTTACCACTTTTACATAATACCATATTTTTGTATAGGGGATAGTCCAATACCATGACGTGCATATAACTCACATATTGTGTGTTGCGTTCTCACCGCTGGATTAAAATCATTTAGATGTCTAATTATTAATATAAATTTTATGAAAGAAGTTTAAGAGTCTTTTAATATATTTTTATTTTAAGCTACTAGTTCCATTGAATTTCATGAGCATGATGTTCAACTAGCTTCATTCACATTTGGTATCTCAACGATACATTCACCACCTTCAATGTTCTTTGTCATTGTTGTCATATACTGAGTGAAACTCAATAAAATTTAATTGAGAATATTGATAGTAAAGCCTTGATTTAGGCCAAAAAAATTTGAGGTCTGAGAAATTTTAATAGTAATTTTTATAAGATTAATTTATTTTAGATAATATTAAAGTTGTCGGAAAAGATAAAGAAGTATAAAAAATTTGTAAAAAATGAAAGAAAGAAAGACTATATACTCTTTAACACTAAAAATATTTTAGAATTTTTAAATTAAACTACTTAAATTTTTATATTAGTAAATATAATTTTTATAACAACATCAAAGGTAATATATTGTAAATACATGTCTAACATCTTATTTATTTAAATTACCCCTTACTAATATAAAAAAAATTACTATGTGAAGTTAAAGATTTCGTGTCATTTAAGAATATGTGAAGAAAGAGCGGGAGTCAGATAGGGGGAATGGTGATTTAACCGATGGAAATACGTTTTAAGAGCTTGGGACGGACTGATTAGTAATACAATTTGGGTGGGTGGATGGGTATAATTACAGGCAGCCATGTGGATTTTAAAAGACATGTGAGATTTTTTGACGGGTAAGGGAAAATAGCTATCGAGAAAAGATCAAGTTTCTTGAAAGCTAGGCCCAGGGGTGGATTTAGGGGGGCGGGAGAGGTATTCATCCGAACCCCCTTCGTCGGAAAATTACACTATTTATATAGAGATAATTTTTTATTTATGTGTGTGTGCGTGTGTGTGTGTGTATATATATATATATGTATACATATATATATATATATATATATATTGAACACTTTTGACACAAGCCAAAAGTGTGGTTTAGTGATAGGAGGGGTTTTGATTTTCTACAAGGTCGCGGGTTCCATTCCTGTTAAATGCAATCTTACCTTTTTCACATCATTTTTTTTATTTTTAATCAAGTAAAACGATGTCGTTTTCCTTTTTAATTATATTTTCCCCAAACTATGTTACCGATTGAGATTTGGGTTTAAAATCCCTAACTGTCTCTTTGTTGCCTCACTCATCTGCCACTCCCTCCCTCTCTCTCTCTTCGCCACCTTAAGCCCTCAATCACTATTATTCTCTATGTTGTCCCGCCGGTCGCCGGTGTTAGCCTCAAGTAAGTTCCTTTCTCTTTCTAACCCCTTTTTAGAATTTTATTTTTGTTTTACTAATGAATCTTGTTTGTTATTTCTGAATTTTTGTTTGTAGAATTTATCGAGTTTTCTAGTGCATTTGCTTTGATAAACTTATGGAAAATAATTGTTAATTTTTTTTTTAGAATTGAGATCTTTTTTGTGTTTAATATTCATAATGTGGGTCTATTCAATTGCTTTTTAAGCACCAGTGAGCTGGTTGTTCAACAATTCAGGATTAAAGTCATTGTTTTAGCTTCAAAATAAATCTTAATTTATCTTTAGGTTCTTAATTAACTCAATATATATGGGCTTAAACTCAATCTTAATAGTATTATAGCAGGGGTGAATTTATGGGCGGAAGGGGGTTCGTCGGAAAATTGCATTGTTAAAATTTTTGAACCCCCTTCGTAAACATTCTGGCTCCGCCACTGGTTAGATCGGGAAAGTAAATTTCTGAATATTTTAAGGCAGTCGATTTTTATTCGTAAATACTCATGCCCCACTTGTCATTTTGCTAATTGCTAATGCAACCTAATGTTTAATTCTTTCTTTAGAACGCTCTTAGATAGTTGTGCTGAATAATTCTTGTAACCCTTGGTTGCATTTACAACCGCCTCATGACAAAAACAAATTCTATCTATTCTTTAACATTGTGAAAAACAGACAAATAAAAAAGGAGTTACCATGAATTGATAATAAAAAAGGTGTTACCCGCTTCGCGTGATGTGTCATATGTCATGTTAACATATGGTCTTCCCTATCCATAAGCCTTTGCCTTCTCAACATACTGAAAAGGTACAAAATAACATAATTAAACATTTAGGAAAATTTCTTGATCAGTAAAATAAAAGAAATAAAAAAATCAATTTTGGTCTATGGGGTACAAATGGTTCCAAAAATGATGTGGATATCTATTTAACTATAGGCCATTGTTATTGCAGTAGCATATAACTTGGGAATATGGGACTATGGAAAAGAAATATTATATTATACCGTAGACATCGAAATTTTAACGGATCAAGCCAAATTCTAAATTAAAGATACTACAAGACTCTTGAAATCCTAGGAGTCTATTAGGGTTTTTTGGAGGTTACGTTACTCTACCATAAACCTTAATTCACATCTATATAAAAGGATACATATTCCCTTGAAGAGGTATCTCAAAATTTCATAAACTCTTGAAATATTTACAAAGAGATCGAAATATGGCCTGATACTTCTTGATAGTCAAATCGTTCAAGAAGCTGGAGATCAAATGCATCCCCAGGAGATTTGCATCATCCTATATTCGAGAAAACGCGCTTCAACCCTCGAATCACAGAGATAACCAGGGGAGAAGAATCAAGGGAGAACTATAATTGTACTCACAATTAATTAACAAAAATATTTTTCTCTTATTTTGTGATTGCAGTTTATTTTTCATATGTTGAAATTTTATTGCAAACAAATTTGTTGGAGGTAGGGACAACGTTGCCTAATGGAAAGGAACCCTCATGGACTTGGTGAGCCTGAAAAGGTCTCTTCCTTTTTTGAACTTCTTTATATGGAGGTCCCTTGACGTCTCGTGGTGCAACAACTTTGGATTTGAAAGTTCGAGGTTTGTCCTCCTTGTTATGCTCTTGAGGCGTAATATCTAAAGGCGCAGCAGTGATTGGCCCAACAAAAGTCACCAAAGATTCTAAATGATCTTCAAGAAAGCTCTCGTGCACTCTTGTCCACCAGGATTTGTACTCTGACGAAAATAACTTTTTGTCGTAGATATAGTCGGGGAAAGTTCGCCTTCACGTTGGTGGAATTATGTGACACACAAATTCGCTACAATATGAGTCCTTCTTCTAATGAGGTGCTACGAAGGTCATTTTCCAAAATACCAGGACTAGTCTGATAAAATCCAAATTGATGGTTGAATCGATGTGGACTATATGGTTCAAGAATGAAAGAGTTCTCACACCTCAAAGGGAGATAATTAAAACACATACTCTTAAAATAATTAAATTTTGGTTCCGATGCATTATAATTATCCTCGAAATAGTAAGGTTCAGAACCCTCCGGCATGGTAGAAGTCAAAGATGCATTATTCGCTTGATGGATGCGTTTTCTTGCATTTGTATCATCCAAAGACCTTGCAGTGCCTTCTCCGAAATACGCTACCATCAATGGAACATATGTTCCTTTTGGAATCCCATAGTACGTCTTGAAGTAGTGAGCAAGCCAACAATATACATAATGAATGGGAAAAGAGAATTTGATATGCTCGAGCTGCAAGGACTTGGAGATCTTGTTCAAACCATAGTAGCTGCTCGCCAGAACTGGGATTACAAGACTGAATTTTCATTTATATGCCATCATGCTTGTTGTTTTAAAGGTCTTGGGTCGAATAAAATCACCATCTTGAGAGAGAAATACAAATGCACACAACCAACAAGATAAGAATGCCACGAGATATGTGTCTTGTCTCTTTTCATGTCGAACCCCAAGGTTAGCAAACATCGTCTCATCTGCGCTAGACCATGCAACTACTTCTGGTATAGCTCCAGTGGGATTATGTGTTGACTTCAAACGGGTAAATTTTTTCTCCCTCCTTGCTGGAGCAGGTTTATATCTCAAGTCTATCTTGCAGCAAAGTTCAATCCACTTGCTAAATGAGACCTTTGGATCATGACTCTTCCCTTCTTGAAGATGGTTAAAGGCGGTAAATAGGTATCCACAAGCTCGAGGAGTAAATCTTTCATTCTTCTCATTAACACCTATGAGTTCAATAGTTTTGGGCTCAACTTCTTCGTAGGGAGAGCCTCCAATAGGTAAACTGCTAATGGTATGTAAATCCTAAAGAGATACTCCCTCGTTTCAATTTATGTGAACCCATTTGACTGGGCACGAATTTTAAGAAAAGAGAGAAGACTTTTAAACTTATGGTGTAAAATGAGGCACATATATTTTGTGTGTCTATAAATAATTCAATAAAGGTAAATTGTTTCCAAATAAGGAAATAGGTCATTCTTTTTGGTACGGACCAAAAAGAAAATAGGTTCACATAAATTGAAACGGAAGGAGTATTGATATTCTCCAGCTGATGTTAGTAAGGTATTTGTTGTGGGACAATCTTTACGTCTCATCTCAACTTTTCAATCACCAAAGTTCAAGAATATTGAAATGGCTTCAAAGAAAATCAACTCCCGTTCAACTTCCACCAAGGCTACTAATTCCAGGTTCTACGTTGATGTGAAAAGCATCCTCGATGTTACCTTTGGAAGCTTTGGACGAATTACAAGGAGAAAAGCAAGCTCGTTAGGACAACAAGCACCCCAAGTGTCATCTGCATCAACCCCTATTTTTGGATCTTCATCCTCAAAAGGAGTAAGATCTTCCACAAACGCACCTGAAGGAGGATGTGATGTTGCTGAAAAATCAAGAAAACTCTTGCTCCACTTGACCTCTACGGATCCAAGCACTCTGCTGAAGGAAGATGATGATGCTTCAAGTGATGAATCCTCCCCACTTACCCCACATAGCGTGATCCAATCAAGAATCAATATATGTGAAAATCCATGCTACTCTCCATCGTCCATGACAATCATGCAAGCCATGGTGACAAACACTTCATCTGTGGAGGAGCAGTTGGCAAACTTGACGGAAGTAGTCACTTGCTTGACCAAGTGCATGCAAAATCAAGATGCTAGAATCAACAAGCTAACAGATAGGGTGGGAATCTTGACGGAAGAAGAATCTACCCACACTCCTAGCAAGCTCCTAGAAGTTCCAGAGAGTGATTCTCCCCAAAGACAAATAGCATCCGTTAAGGCTATCCCTATCTTATTTGAAGGGATGATTCCAATCGATCAACTGAATGAGTTCATTGAAGGAACCATTAAGAAAAAGTATAAAGTTGCTGCCAAGTCCTCCCTTACATATGCAAAACCGTACACTACAAGGGTTGATATGTTGAAGATGCCTGTTGGTTATCAACCTCTAAAGTTTCAACAGTTGGATGGAAAAGGTAATCCAAAGCAACATCTGGCGCACTTCGTTAAGATGTGCAACAATGCTGGGACCTATGGAGATTACCTCATCAAGCAGCATATCCGCTCGCTAAAGGGAAATGCTTTTGACTGGTACACAGACCTTGATGTTGGATCTATTGATAGCTGAGAACTAGAACAAGAGTTCCTCAATCGCTTTTATAGCACGAGACGTACTGTGAGTATGATAGATGATAATAGGCTAAATTGTATAGTTTGCCTTATGTTCGGACTCTAACTTAAGGATGCTTTACTGTTTTTAAGTGTGTACATAATGCAAAAATTGGCTCTAATGGTGACTTTTGTGTTTCACAGGAGCGCAATACCCAAATGAAGACTTATGATGGTGATCCGGGCAAAAATTGGAACTAGTGGACGAATTACGGGAATGAAGCTCGGCATGGTAGGGGAAAACCTCACTATCGCGGCCTTAGCGCGCCCGCACTAGCCCAGTCATCAGAAGCAGAATATAACCCCACTAGCGCGGGCCTTAGCGCGCCTGCGCTAGTCCAGACGCGGGAAAAGTTATTTGAAGGGGCAAATTCGAAAATCCAAGGAAAAAAAACCACACTAACTATAAATGGTTTAGTGTGTCCAAGAGAAGAGGGGAATCAGTTTTGAGGGTTGAGAACAAGACAAGAAAGTGCAAGAGGCAAGGAGGCAACTTGGGCAACAATTCTTATCTCCCTATTTTGTTCTTTTATCAATTACTATGAATTCTTTTGTAGTTTTCATCATTGTTATGAGTAGCTAACTCTTTTAATCTAAGGTTTTGGGTGAAACCCGTTGGGGATGAACTGGTTATTATATTAATATAGTTTTGAGTTGGTTGTTAATATCTATTTGTTTAACTACGTTTTGATTTTGGTTAATTGAAAGGATCCTCAACTAGTCGTTCCTATTTATTATGTATCTTCTTGAGAGAGAGTGCATATTTAGGTAGTTGTTTGAACAACATCACTCCTGGAGGTTGGATTAGAGATAACGATACCTCGGGTGCAATCTAAGTGAACTGTAATGCGAATCTAACTAGCGTAGCTTGAGAGAGTGCGTCTAGTAAATTATCATAGTTACTCGAGAGAGATTTATGATAGATGGAGAGTTCACGATTTATAGAGTCAGCTAAGTCAAAACTATAAGAAACATACAATTAAGGAAATCAACAATGGGGGAAACCATTACCTTAGACCGTTATTCCAATTGTTTACAACTGCGTGTAGTTAATCTTCGTTTTATTGATTCTGTTAGCTGTAGTAGTAACCATAACACCACTTGTTATTCACAAAGCTTGAGGAGGTTGACTAATAAGAATTTAGTACTTTAAAGACTTCTCTTGATACGTTAATTCCCTATGAGATTCAACTCGGGGCATAATACCCCGGATTATATTTGCAATGCCCGCTTAGTCCTTTAATAGACACAGTTCGGCATGATCAAATTTTGGCGTCATTGTCGGGGAATTAACGATGTTATCAATTATAGTTGAAAGAAGTACAAAAATTCTTAGTGTAGTCAGTTTTCTCTATATCCACTCTTACATTGAAATTTCAACGTTTGTTGACTTGGTTGTACTGGTGCATGACTATAAACTCAACGAGAACTGGTGAAGTACTCGAATCTCTATCAGATCCCGAAAAAGTTTTTAAGGCCTTGAACCGGGCCAACGGAAAAGCAAACAGCAACCAACAATTGAACAACCTGAACCGAATATGGGTGATAACAAAAACAATCATCCACCTGCACCTATAGCGCCACCGGCACCGCTTGTGCCAGAGGCTGCTCTCTATGACTGGGCACAACCCACAACTGAAAATCTATCCACAGCGATTGTAGTCCCGCAGATACAGTCTGAATCATTGCAAATCACGAAAACACGTTGCACTTGTTGCATAACAAGGGATTATTTTTGGGGTCACAAGTCGAAGATCCTCAGCAGCACTTGAAGAATTTCCTGTCTATCTACAAAACCCAAAGGCAGCCCAACGTAACTCCGGAAGCCATCAAGCTGTTATTGTTTCCATTCTCAGTGACAGGAGCTGCCCAGACCTGGCTAAACTCACTTCCCATAAATTCTATAACAACTTGGGATGATTTAGTCAAGCAGTTCCATAACAAGTTCCACCCACCCAACAAAACTGCTCAACAAATTGATGAAATTTTGAGCTTTAAACAGAAACCAATGGAGACACTACATGAGACATGGGAGAGTTTTAAAGGAATGTTGGTTATATGTCCGCACTATGGTATTCCAGATCTGATGTTGGGGCAGCGGTTTTACATGGGGTTGTCAGATAGTGTGAAGAACATTGTGGATGTGTCAGCTGTTGGAGCATTTCTGAGCAAAACGTGGAGAAAAGGCCAGAGTCTACTTGACAAGATGGCACAGAATTCGGGATGGACATCCAAAAGCACATATCACTCTAGTGGTGCAATCAGTACCTTTCAATCCATCCAACTCTATGGCTGAAAATATGGCCACCTTATTCACACAGATGAGTATACTCACCAAAACGGTGGAAGAGTCAGGGCAGAAGTAACAAGTACACATCGTGGATACTACCAATGGGGGTTTGTGCACATCTTGCATCAATTAGCCAATTGGTAACCAGTGGAATACAGAACCTGATCATCATCACTACCCTGAAGACATGAACTATGTGTCCAATTATGGAGGCCAGAGACAGGGTGGTCAGAATTAGGGCCAGCAGTATAGGCCAGCCCAACCATAGTTCAATACTGGGAACATGGGAGGTATGAGACCCCCCAACAATATGGCTTCTTACCTAAGGCCATAGGGATATAATAATCAGAATCAGCAGCAGGGGTATCATCCTCCTCAACAGCAGCATGGTGGAAGGCAGAAAGATAGGTTTGCTAGACTTGAAGCAATGATGCAGCAGGTTATTGGGTCTAATGCAAAGATTAATGAGAGAGTAGATGCACATGATTCAGCGATCAAGAGTATTAAAGTGCAGGTAGGCCAAATTTCGATGTCTCTGAACAATCGTCCTCATGGGACACTACCTCCAGACACACAGATAAATCCAAAAGATCAAGGCCTGAAGTAGCTGATGGCGGTGAGTCTATGTAATGGAAGAGATTTGGATGTAGAGCAAGAGAAGGCTCGAGAAACTAGACAGGCTGAGACACTCATACCAGTGCCCATTGAGCTGGATGAGTTAACGAAACTGACAGAGGTGACAGTCCAGCCTACCCAGGCAAAAAATAGCATTCAGAATGAGCCTGAAAAAGAAGATGAAACAGTCCAGGAACTAGTAGTTGATGTAGCAGCTGATAAAGATCAATCTCAACTTATTGGGAAGAAGAGACCTCCTACACCCTTCCCTCAGAGGTAAGCTAAGTACCAAAAGGAGGAGCAATACAAGAAATTCTTTGAAATGCTAAAACAAATCTAGGTAAATATACCATTGATTGATGCTTTGAAAGAAATGCCTAGGTATGCAAAAATGATGAAAGACTTAATATCCCGAAAATTTGATTTTCAAGACTTGGCCACAGTTACTTTACTCAGAACTGTAGTGCAATAGTGACTAGACCAATTACAGAAAATTTGTCTAACCTAGGGAGCCTTACAATTCCAGGGGCCAGCATTAATCTTATGTCCTTGGCGATTTATAAGAGGCTGGGATTGGAAGAGCTAGACCCACCTCTATGTTGTTGCAGCTGGCTGACAGGACTATGAAACAACCCTCTGGTATCCTGGATGATGTGTTAATTCAAGTAGGGAAATTTGTGTTCCCTACAGATTTTGTGATCTTAGACTCAAAGTGGATGAAGAGATTCCCATAATTTTGGGAAGACCATTCATGGACACTGGGAGAGCTTTAATTGATTGTGAGACTGGGGAGCTCAAGATGAGACTGAATGGCGAAGAAATAACATTCAATGTGCAGAAATCTATGAGTCGACCAAGTGAATTCGTCAATTGCTCTTTTATTGATGTCGTGGATGTAATTGTAGAGACTGATGATGAGATGTTAACTATTGAGGACCCCCTTGCTGCATGTTTGATGAATTTGGATGAGGTAAATGGAAAGGATATGGCGGAATAGGTGTTGGCATTAGAGGGTAGAGGGTTCTGGGATAGAAATCTAGAATTTGAGCCCTTACACTTGGTAAATAGAGAAACTCCTTCAGCCAAGCCATCTATCGAAGAACCACCAAAGCTGGAGTTAAAGCCATTGCCCGCTCATCTCAGGTATGAGTTCCTTGGACCTGACTCCATATTACCTGTTATTATCTCATCTAGGTTGTTAGATGTGCAGACTCAACAAATTTTGTAGGTACTTAAGGAGTGCAAGACTACCATTGGGTGGACTATGGCAGACATAAAGGGTATTAGTCCCGCCTGTTGTATGCACAAAATTCTACTGGAAGAGGGACAAAAACCTTCCAGGGAACACCAAAAAAGGTTGAACCCCAATATGAAGGAAGTGGTGAAGAAAGAAGTAATCAAGTGGTTAGATGCGGGAATTATTTTCCCAATTTCTGACAGTAGCTAGGTTAGCCCAGTTCAATGTGTACCTAAAAAGGGTGGCGCGACGGTAGTTAAGAATGATAACAACGAATTGATCTCTACAAGAACCGTCACGGGTTGGAGAATTTGCATGGATTATAGAACGCTAAATCTAGCCACCCAGAAAGACCACTTCCCATGTCCTTTCATTGATCAGATGTTAGATAGATTGGCAGGGAGGTCACACTTCTGTTTTTTGGATGGGTACTCAGGGTACAATCATATTTCCATTGCACCAGAGGACGGAGAGAAGACCTCTTTCACTTGCCCGTATGGCATTTATGCCTTTCGAAGGATGCCCTTTGGCCTATGCAATGCACCTGACACATTCTAACGGTGCATGATGGACATATTAACTGGCATAGTAGAGGATATAATTGGGGTGTTCATGTATAACTTCTCAGTGGTGGGGAACTCATTTAATGAGTGCCTGATAAATCTAACTCGTGTGCTAAAACGGCGTATCGAGACTAACCTGGTTCTAAATTGAGAGAAGTGCCACTTCATGGTACAAGAGGGTATAATCTTGGAGCACCGGATTTCAATCAAATGAATTGAGGTAGATCTTGCTAAAGTGGATGTGATAACAAAGCTACCTCCTCCAACTTCAGTCAAGGCAATCAGGAGCTTCTTCGGGCATGCCGGTTTCTACCGAAGATTCATAAGAGACTTCTTAAAAATTTCCAACCTCTCTATAAGTTGTTAGAAAAAGATCACCCTTTCCTATTTTATGATGATTGCATGGTAGCATTCGATGAGCTGAAAAAGAGACTGGTCACAACACCTATCATAGTTGCCCCCGACTGGGAGTAGCCATTCAAACTCATGTGCGATGCTAGTGATTATACAGTGGGGGCAGTGCTGGGACAGAGGAAAGACAAGCTGATGTATCCAATCTATTATGCCAGTAGAATGCTGAGTAGAGCTCAACTGAACTACATTGTGATTGAGAAGGAGATGTTGGTTGTGGTGTTTGCTTTCGACAAGTTCAGATCATATCTGATTGGGTCTAAGGTAATTGTATACACTAATCATGTAGCTCTCAGGTACTTGATTGAGAAGAAGGAGTCTAAGCCACGCCTGATTTGTTGGGTGTTGCTACTGTAAGAATTTGACCTCAAAATTCACGACCGTAAGGGCATAGAGAACCAAGTCGCTGATCATCTATCACGACTTGAGGGAGCTAAAAGTTTGGTTGAGGTTGAAGATATTCTAGAAACCTTTCCAGACGAGCATCTGCTCGCTACTAGTCTTGAGGAAGTGCCATGGTATGCAGACTTTACAAATTGCCTGGATTGCGGTATAGTTCCCTATAACCTTTCATCTGTACAAAAGAAAAAGTTTTATCATGATTGCCGCATGTATTATTAGGACGAGCCTTATCTGTTTAAAATATGTGTTGATAATATGATCTGGAGGTGTGTCCCCAAGATAGAAAAAACTTCTGTTTTGCAGGCTTGTCATGCATCAGCATATAGAGGATATTATGGAGGGGTCAGGACAGCTATGAAAGTGTTAGAGGTCGAATTCTTTTGGCCAACAGCGTTTAAAGATGCGCACTTATGGGTGAAGGGCTGCAATGAGTGTCAGCGGACTGGGAACATTTTTTCTGTCGCTATGAGATCCCCATGAACCCGATTCAAGAGGTGGAAGTGTTTGATGTTTGGGGGATTGACTTTATGGGGTCCTTTCGTCAGCTTTTTTGGCAATAAGTACATACTTGTTGTTGTGGATTACGTGTCCAAATGGGTAGAAGCTGCAACATTGCCCACTAATAATGCAAAAGTGGTGGCGGAATTTTTGAAAAAGAACATATTCACCCGATTTGGGACACCAAGAGCGATTATCAATGACGGAGGCACTCACTTATATAATAGAGCCTTCGAGAAGTTGCTTGCAAACTATGATGTACGCCACAAGGTGGATACCCCTTATCATCCGCAAACTAGTGGGCAGGTTGCAGTGTCCAATAGAGAGATAAAGAGTGTGCTAACCAAGACTGAATGCCACAAGAACTGATTGGGCGAAAAAGCTTGATAATGCACTCTGGTCCTATAGGACTGCATTCAAAACACAAATCGGTATGTCACCGTACAAGTTGGTATTTAGGAAGGCATGTCACCTGCCTGTGGAGCTAGAACATCGAGCTTGGTGGGCACTAAAGCAATTGAACATGGACCCTGATGCGGCTGGAAAAAATCGATTGAAAGAGTTGCATGAGTTGGAGGAATTCTGATATCACGCCTTTGAAAGCACGAGGCTCTACAAGGAAAGAATGAAGAGGCTTCATGAGAAGCACATTGTGGACAGAAATTTCAAACTCGGTGACAAGGTATTATTGTACAATTCAAGGTTGAGATTGTTTCCTAGTAAGCTTAAGTCCCGATGGTCTGGGCCGTTCAGGGTGACCGAAGTGTTCCCGTCTGAGGCTGTGGAGATAACTAGTGAAGATGGAACCAACATCTTAAAGGTTAATGGACAACGACTCAAACTGTATGCGGGGATGGATGAAACAAAAGAGTTGTCTGTGGTACTTCTTAGGAGTGTGCATTCGAATCGGTTTATCGATAAATCGAATCGATTATTTGTTATCGGTTTATCGATTTCGATTTTGATTTTGAAATTCTCCTTATCGAGTTATAAATTTCAATTTCGATTTTGTCCTCTTCGGTTATCGGTTTATCG
Organism: Nicotiana glauca; assembly: GCA_026770625.1. NCBI lineage: Eukaryota > Viridiplantae > Streptophyta > Magnoliopsida > Solanales > Solanaceae > Nicotiana > Nicotiana glauca. Next base: position 42,360 of record MU762003.1, on the reverse strand, counting down.
ATAAACCGATAAGAAATACTAAAAAAAATAAAAAATTTAACCCTTATTCTATAATATCCTTTCCTTTACCCTAAGTCCCTAACCCTATTATTTCATATACCACATTTAAGGAATGATCATATTTAAAGCTCAAGGGAATGAAATTCAAATTAATGGAAAATAGAATTAGTCGTGATGATGTATTTTTTTGTACTGTTGGAGTGTTGGTGGCATACATTTGATCCCTTACTTTAGTTTCGTTGCATGTGCTTGTTGACACAATTTTTATGCTATAGATGGAGTTCGTCTTATTTTAGATTATTTTGGTCCATATTAGTTAGGAGTGTTTATAGCGATAAACTTTTCGTGGAATCCCGCAAATTTTCTTATTGGTGTAATCGATAACCGAATCGATAAGCCCCAAAAATCGATAAATTGAAATCAAAAAAATTGAAACCTTATTGAAACGATAACGATAAGAATATATACAAATCGATAATCGATAAGTAATTATCGATAAGGGTTAAAATCGAATCGATAAATCGAATGCACATCCCTAGTACTTCTCGATGAACCATAGAGGTTGAGAGAATCTTAAATGTGCTCGCTCTGCATCATGCCGCAACATTAAATCAAGCGCTAGTTGGGAGGCAACCCAACATTTATAGTATTTTTAGTGTAGATATTAACATGTGTAGGTGTTCTAGAAAAAGGGTGGGCAAAAAGCTCCCACGAAGAAAGAAAACAAAAATAATAGCACTGGGAACGCCTGGACTAGCGCGCCTGCGCTACACCCGCGCTAGTCAAGTTGAATACTACCCTAAAATTTTTTCAACTAGCGCGGTCGCGCTAATCCCACACTAGTAGGGTTATTCGCTACCTCTAGATACATGTCACTAGCGCGCTCGCGCTAAGGCTGCGCTAGTAGGGTTATTCACTGCCCTTACCTCCTTAAACTAGCACGCCCGCGCTACGACGACGCTTAGGCTGCGCTAGTCCCCTCGACATCAGGTAAGATCCTATTTTATTTTATTTATTTATTTTCTTTTTCTTTTTTTTACATTACCCCATTTAACTCTAAAACCTACCCAACCGCCCCACTCCTCTTATTCCCCCCACCCTTCTTCTCCTATCACACTACTACCCCAATTAAATCATCCCTTCTTCTTCCTCATCTATTCCTAACTTCCCCTTCCTCCATACCCAGCAATATACAGCACCGCAGTTCCTCCCCCTCACGAAGACCTTCCATATTTCTTTTCATCACTCATTACGCTTTCGCTCTCATCCCTTCTACTGGTATGTATTTCTCCCTTTGATTTTGTTTTTAGTTATCTAATTTCGTTTTTAGTTTCTTTTCCTTCTTTTTGCTTTGTATAGTAGAATATAGTCTTATTTTAGGGTGGAAACACTTGTTAGTAGTTATGTAGGGCTGAAAACTTTCAACATATAAATTGTGGGGGTGATGTGTGTTTATTGGGTTACTGTGGTGGTGCTCCTTGTGTTGAAGGGACGGTTTGGGCTTAAAATTAGCCATCGTCCATTGTATTTGTTAAAATGCCTCTTTGCAGGAAGTGTTGTGACCAATTCAGTGGTGAAGTCTGAGTAGCCACGGTTGGGTCACCCGATTGTATAGAACTGATGTTGGACTATTTATAGGTACCATGCCTCCCCGTAAACTTCATACAACAGGCACCTCCTCCAGCCGCCCGGCTAAAGCCAACACCGGGGGATGACCTCAGAAGTCAGTCGATTCCAGGTCTTTCAACAGTCAAAAGTCCGTGTCTTCCAAGGCCCAGGACAAGTTCAATAAAAAAGAGGCCAATACCATTGTGTCGGAGCAAGACATGGATCCCAACGCACTAGGGATAACTTGTCCCTATATACCCTTCGAGCTGAGGCGGCAACAACTGGACATATTTTTTGAGGAGCCTACTATCGCAAATGTCGTGCTTGTACGGGAATTCTATGAGAACCTGCCGGAACATGAGAACTATATTGTTACAGTGCACAAGAGACCGGTAGATGCCTTTTTGGAAAATATCCAGATTCTATACAGGCTTCCTCCACCAGTTGAGGGGTACGTGGATAGGTACCAAACGTACAGTGGAAGGCATACTCCCTGGTCCATATTCACCAAGACCATATGTCAACCGGGAGCCAGTCTGCAATGATACAAATATGGGAACAAGTTCTACTCCTCCTCCCTCAAGTTTGAGGGCAAATGCTGGTTATACTTCATAAATAGCCGACTCCTACCCTCCAAGAACCTGTCCTAAGTGAACATCCCTCGAGGGTGCTTAATTTGGTGTTTCATGAACAATGCTCTATTCGACGTGGCCAAGTAATACATGATGAAATGTTCAGGGTTCAACGATATGGTTTATACTACCCGTCCCTTGTCACCCGATTGTGTCCTCAGGCAAATGTGTCGAGTAACCTTGCTATAGATGGTCGAGTTCCTTCGGTACATACTTTCATGGCTGAGAGGGTCACCACAGGCAAGGAAGTGGTAGCAGCTGAGGAGTTGATTGGACAAGATTCTGATGATGGTGAAGAAGAGGAGGAGGAGGAACCACACCAGGTAGCCGATAATGTAGAGATTATAGGTGAGCAGCCAGTATGACCACAGGTTGAGGATGTTGCAGGCCCGTCTAGGGCCAGTCGGGGACAACGGTTAGACCACTTAAAGCACGATATAGCTGGAATACGAACCTCGGTGACTAACCTGGGAACTCGTGTTGATAAAATGGCAACCTAACAGAAGAAATCAGAAAAAGGATCATGGGTTGGCTTTGTGCCTTGGGTCGGGCGTGCAATGTAGACGCCGGCTCTGTCTCCGATCAGGATTGAGCTATCAGGGAAGTTCCCTTTTCCTTATTCTGTTTTACTTGGCCATGATAATATGTCCTCATTTTAAGTGTGGGGTGGAGGTTGGGATTTCCCTATGTGTTGTATGTTGTATATATTCAAAAAAAAAGAATTTCTTTTTCCTTTTTTCTTTTTTTTTAAGGTAGTGTAGTAGCTCCCCCTTGGTTTTTCTTTTGACCACGGTTCTTTTCCAAAGATTTAGTTTGAATCGGGTATAGCTAGCTTCTTCTTTTCTTTTAATTTGTTAGGAATCTCTTGGGCGAGGTACTTAATGAGAAAAAGCAACCTTTACACACCCTAACACCATGACTCTTCGAGTGTGACGCTTAGGCTCTTTTGGTAACTCTTGTAGATTGACTTAATGGTGCATGTGTAACTAACTCGAATGCTTAATGGAGTGTGTTGAGGAATCAATTTGGATTTAATTATGTGCCAAGTGTGCGTGAGGTTATCTACTTCTTATTCTATGCTTGCATTTGATATCTAGAACTTGCCCTGTGTGTGTACAAATCGAAATAGAGGCTTGTTTAGTCCGAGAAGGGATATAGGCATTTCTTTGTAAGCCAAAAAAAATAAATTATGTATACACCTAAATGCAATTAACCATAGTCAACCCCGTTTGAGACTATAAACCTATTTCTTTGATAACCATGTGATGAACCATAACCCACTGTTCGAGTGGCTTGTCTATTTGAACCATATACCTCCCAGGAGCACTTAGATTGTTTATTGTGATGTAAAAGTCAAAGTGCAGGGTGGAGGTGTGGTATATAAGGAAACACAAGGGATAGAGTAAAAGGTGCAAAGTTAAAAAAAATTGCACTTAAGAAGACTAGGGTGATTATGAAGCAAAGTGTGGTGAAAAGTCTAGGAACACTGGAAAATGGGCGGAATGTCAATATAAGTGTATTAAAAGTGCTTAGGGAGGTTAGTCACTACACCCAAATATATCCTACCCGTCCCTTATACTACATTATAACCAAGTAAAGACCTATTGATCCTGGACTAAATGAACTCAATTATGGGAGTATTACACTACGGGCATGCCTATGGCGTATCTGTGTAGCATATGAATGTTCTTTGTGAGAGTGAGTGAATTCTTCCTATTTAAAGTTCCTATTGTCTGGAATATTATATGTTGTGGAAATACTCTGTGTGATATGAGGGCACGTGATTCATGAAAAAGAGGTAAGTCTTGACCTCCCTGCAAAGCATTATGAGAAAGTAAAGTATGGCATGGCATGAGAGAGTTTCCATTTGAGGTATAGATGTTACACTGCGAGAGAGATGCTTGTGACTCATTTGTGGGGTGTCACTGTAGGGAAGCGATGGATGAAAAGAAACCTTGTAGGATGTAGTGGATTGCTCGAGGACTAGCAATGATTTAAGTGTGGGGTGTTGATAATAGGCTAAATTGTATTGTTTGGCTTATGTTCAGACTCTAACTTAAGGATGCTTTACTATTTTAAGTGTGTAAATAATGCAAAAATTGGCTCTAATGGTGACTTTTGTATTTCACAGGAGTAGAACACCCAAATGAAGACTTATGACGGTGATCTGGGTAAAAACTAGAACTAGTGGACGAATTAAGGGAATGAAGCTCGGCATGGCAGAGGAAAACCTCACTAGCACGGGCATTAGCGCGCCTGCACTAGCCCAGTCATCAGAAGCAGAATATAACCCCCACTAGTGCGGGCATTAGCGCGGCCTTAGCGCGCCCGCGCTAGTCCAGACGCGGAAAAAGTTATTTGAAAGGGAAAATTCGGAATTCCAAGGAAAAAAACCACACAAACTATAAATGGTTTAGTGCGTCCAAGAGAAGAGGGGAATCACTTTTGAGGGTTGAGAACAAGACAAGAAAGTGCAAGAGGCAAGGAGGCAACTTGGGCAACAATTCTTATCTCCCTATTTTGTTCTTTTATCCATTACTATGAATTCTTTTGTAGTTTTCATCATTGTTATGAGGAGCTAACTCTTTTAATCTAAGGTTTTGGGTGAAACCCGTTGGGGATGAACTGGTTATTATATTAATATAGTTTTGAGTTGGTTGTTAATCTCTATTTGTTCAATTACGTTTTGATTTTGGTTAATTGAAAGGATCCTCAACTAGCTGTTCCTATTTATTATGTATCTGCTTGAGAGAGAGTGCATATTTAGGTAGTTGTTTGAACAACATCACTCCCGGAGTATAAGCGAGAGTCATAACCGAGGGTTTAGAGGTTGGATTAGAGATAACGATACCTCGGGTGCGATCTAAGTGAACGGTAATGCGAATCTAGCTAGCGTAGCTTGAGAGACTGTGTCTAGTAAATTATCATAATTACTTGAGAGAGATTTATGATAACTGGAGAGTTCATGATTGATAGAGGCAACTAAGTCAAAGCTATAAGAAACATACAACTAAGGAAATCAACAATGGGGGAAACCATTACCTTAGACCATTATTCTAATTGTTTACAACTGCATGTTAGTTAATCTTCATTTTATTGATTTTGTTAGTTGTAGTAGTAACCATAACACCACTTGTTATTCACAAAGTTTGAGGAGGTTGACTAATAAGAGCTTAGTACTTTAAAGACTTCTCTTGATACATTAATTCTCTGTGGGATTCGACTCGGGGTATAATACCCCGGATTATATTTGTAACGCCCGCTTAGTCCTTTAATAGACACAGCTCAGCGTGATCAACAGTACTCAGAAATACTCGTCAACGAAAGAGTCAACCAGTTATCGACTTTATCAATCGTTGGAGGAATGCAAGCCTCAACTGCAAAGAGAGGCTTAGTGAAGCTTCTGGCATAGAGATGTGCATCCAAGACATGAATTGGGGACCCCTCTACAACTTGCAAAGTATCAAGCCTAGCACGTTGTGAGCATGTGATTTTCCCCTATTCAAATACTCCTACAAAATTAAAGAAAATATAATTTTCTAAGTTGTTTTCAATTTTACAGAATTTTGTAGGATATTTATTAATTGTTTGTATTTTGTGCACGTTTAATTTTGTTAAAACCATGAAAAATTCCCCAAAAATATCAAAATATCATGCATTTCATATTAGATTTTGTGTTCATATTTTAGGATTAATTAGTTAATTAATTGCTTTATTAAAATAAAAATCACAAAAATATTATTCATATTTATATTTTAGCCTTAGATATTAGATTAGTAATCTCCTCTTTATTATTTTAGGACTAACTAATTTTATAAATATTATAAATAAATAATTAGTCTGGTTTTATGGATTAGATTCATTTAGGATTCAATTTAGGACTCAATTAATTTAATTAGGATTTTCGAATTAAAGAAAAAGAAAGGGTTGGAAATTAATTGGGCCACCTAAAATTGAAATCCAATGGCCAAATTTAATTTTTAACCCACTTCGCCCAAGCCCAGACTTTCCCCATACCCGGTCCACCCCCATTAATTAAAACGACGTCGCTCCAAGATCTCAATCCTAGCAGTTGATCTCCCTTGATCGAACGGCTCGGAACTGATCGACCCTATCCCTTATAATTGTCCTAAAACTCCCTCCCCTCCCCCAAACCTAGAGACCCCGTTCATTTCCCCCTCATCTATCAAAACACCAAACCCTAGCCGCCCTATAACCCCTCGTCGTCTCCTCCATGGTTCGCCCACCAAAAATCGCCTAACGGCTGCGGACCACCTCCAACCCATACCAAATTAACACCAGATGATCATCTCCTCTTCCTCTTTCCATATCTCATAACAGTTTCCTTCAACCATGTATGGAAATTCTCAAATCTTGGATCTAAGATCCAAAACCCTAGTTTTTTCCTTCCCGATTTTTGTTTAATTTCAGGCAATTTGAACCCAAGACCTTCATTAATCGATTGCTCTTGATGAGAGCAATCGATTGATGATAGTCTAAGTTTATTTTACCCCACTGAAGTTTGTCCGAGTTCATGACTGGTTCAATTCGAAGCAAGCTTTTGTAATTTCTTTTCCGTTCTTTTTTCCTTTCTTCTTTTGTTTATTTATTTTCTTCTTTCATGATCATCTTCTTTTTCTGGTTAGATTGCATAAGTTAGGTTTATTTGCACTATCTGTTCTTTTTCTTATATTTTTGTGTTCACTGTTTGTTTGGTTACCTATGTTAATTAAATCATCTAAACGTGCTCACGGATAAGCTTGATAGATTTTTCCCTCTTCATGTAACTTACTAATAGTAATAAGTTCTTAATTCCATTATGAATCTATTTAGGATTAGTCTAGGTTTTTAAAGCATCAATACTCTAAGTTTAAATTACATTATCTCGTCTTGTTTGTCATTTTGATTTAGTTTCTGATTTTTGTGTGCCTTATCTCTGTTTGCTTGATTTTTAATCATTACAGACTTGTAGGGGTCTAATTGAACCTAAAAGAAATTTAGGATTACTTCAAGAATTTTAGATAAGAAATATGTGGGAAAAAGGGAAGGTTCTAGAAGGGACAACTGTCCATAATTTGTTAAAAAGATGTTGAAAACTGGACAGCTGTCCATTATCCTCTGTCAAAATATGATGAACTATCTAGGCAATTTAGGGTAGAATATTTTTTGGATGTTGTTTTGGTACACTCTAGGTCAGGGTTGAATGTTAAAACAAAACCTTGCCCTTATGATTCAGTTTGGGCCAGACTTGCAGTTGGGCCTAGTTTGGGAAATGACCCAAAACAGATCTGCGCCTAGTCGATTGGGCATGGGTATTAAGCCCAATAGCTTGATCCCAGCCATGGGATTACCTTTTGTAATATAACACAAATTTGATTTTTTATGTATTGTAAATCACATGTAGTGTAATAAATTCAAAACTTGAATTGTATTCTGATTTTTATATTGAAATGAACTGGATTCCAACTTTGGGAAAATGTATGCTTCACGCGATTTTTTATTGATATTGAACACAACTCGTAATAGGCCCAGTCATTTAAGATTAGCGAATGGGCCAGCTTCGCTATTTAGCCCAATAGGGTTGTTTCCTCTTATATCTTGGGCTTGTAACCATTAAAGCCACACCTTTCCTTAAAATTAGTTGGTAATTTTATCATTAGACACTTTAGATGCTTACAACCAGCAAGATTAGTTTAGAAAAATCTAAATATTCATAGCATGCTTTAGGCATGATTAATTAGCTATCGTGACTATGGGTACGGTTCTCGTGGCATAGTCATGGTACATAATCCCAAACTCGGGTGTACATTTCATGTGACCCGATCACAACAACTTCGAATATTAATAAAATAAATATGTCGAAAATCGCGGGCGCATTTCATGTAGCGTGGTTTGCGGTGTGTTCCAAAACGGCAAGTATACGACAATCATAACTTGTTCAAGAAATAATTCCATAAATCCTAAAAAGCGGGTTAAAATAAATTAAAACAGTTATAAAGTTAAAAATATATAATAGGTTTAAACTATGTAGTAAATCAGATAATTAGGCCAATTATTAATAGTTAAGCGACTATGCTAGAACCACGGAACCCAGAAATGCCTAACACCTTATCCCGGGTTAACAGAATTCCTTACCTAGTTTTCTGGTTTCGCAGACTTTTAAATAAAGCTAAAATTCTCCTTGATTTGGGATTTAAAATAAACCGGTGACTTGGGACACCATAATAAATTATCCCAAGTGGAGACTCTAAATAAATAAAAATAATCTCATTTCGAATAATGTCGGTTAAATTGGAAAAACTCCCTTATATCCCCCCCCCCCC